>PVLD010032695.1:0-14379 GCA_004027595.1 Dinomys branickii
GTTTTTTTTTTTTTTTTTTTTTTTTTTGCGGTACTGGGGATCGAACTCAGGACCCTGCGCTTGCTAGGCAAGCGCTTATTCCACTGAGCTATATCCCCAGCCCCCTATGTTTAGGATTGTTATCTCTTCCTCTTGCAGCTTTCCCCTAACTAGTATATAGTGGCCTTCTTTATCTCTTTTAATTGATTTTGGTTGGAAGTTTACATTGTCTGCAAACATAATAGCTACCCCTGCTTTTTTCTGGGAACCTGTTTCATGGAGAATTGTTTTCTATCCTTTGACTTTCAGTCTGTGGATTTCCTTTTGAGAAAAGTGTGTTTCCCGTATACAGCATATTGTGGGATTTTGTTTCTTAGTCTACTCTGTCAGTCTGTTTCTTTTGACTCGTCAATTGAGGCCATTTACATTAATGGTTATAACTGTTATATGGTGGCTTATTGTTGTCATGCTATTTACTTGCTGTTGCTTTCCTACTTTTGCTGTTTAATTGCTTGTTCTGCTTGAGGGTTCCTTTCTATTGTTGTCCTTGAGACTGTGGTCTTTTTTTTCTCTGTCTAGAATATCTTGTAGTACTTTTTGTAATGTTGGTTTGGCACTCATGAAGTTCTTCAGTTGTTCTTTGTCATGGAAATATTTTATTTCTCCATTGAATTTGAAGGATAGTTTTGCAGGATACATCAGTCTGGGTTGGAAGCTAGGCAGGGGTACTGCTCTGGGATCGTCAGGTAGTTGGTCAGGGGACAGCAGGCCTCTCCTCCCATCCCAAAGGACCACAGAGCCTCAGGGTTTTTCTATGCTGCAGGCCTCAACCACCAAGAGGGATGGGCCCTCCCAGTCTGAGCTCCTTCCCTGCCTGAAGGCTTGAGGCAGAGAGTGCCCAGAGGCCTCACCCAAGAAGAGTTCCGCTTAAATGCTGCTCAGATGGTGCCCCCAGGCCGGGCTCCTTCCCTGCCCCATGGCACGGGGCAGAGAGTACCCACAGCCCTCACCAGAGAAGAGTTTCACTCAAACGCTGCTCAGGTGGTGCCCCCAGGCCAGGCTCCTTCCCTGCCAGATGGTGTGAGCCCCTTCTTTTTCTTTTTCAAATTTTATTTCTTCAGCATTTCCTTCCCCAGACTCTCTATTATTATTTTTACTGTTAGTTTTTTATTAATTTTTATCTACTTAATGTACTCTAGGCTATTACTGCTGGTTTCTTTTCTATTGTTAAGGTGGCTTAGTTGTTGCTTTTAGTAGATTTTTACTGTTTGTCAATATCTGGTTTGTCTTTGTGTCTATATTATTATTACAGATCTCTTTTAAGGGTGGTACAGTTGTAATTTTTAATTGGTGCTTTTGGTATCTCAATATCCAGTTTGACTCTATTCTTACTGATGATTTCTTTTTTATCATTAATGGTGGCATAGTTATTGCTTTTAACTGGTTTTTACTGTATATCAGTTCTGTTTTGTCTTTGTGTCATTGACATGATTGTTTCTCCTCTTTGAGAGGTGCTCAGGATCAAGCCCCCAGGAGAAGGCCGTACACAAAGAAGACCCTCAAATATTACACTGAGTAGATTAAAGAAGGGTATAAACACCCAGAACATATCTAAACCCAAAGACACATCACAGGGAGACATAATCTAACTGAAAGGATCTCCACAGTTCTAACTTAATTGATCTGAAAAAAACATGAGAAAGCAAGGCAACCAATCCCTCCAAAATCTGTTCACTCCTCAGCAGCTGATCTCACAGGCACTGAAGAAGGGGAAGTTATAGGCAAATAACTAAAAAACCAAATGGTCAAAATGTTTGAAGGAATCCAAGAAGAAACACACAGTATAAGATAATCAGATTTTCAGTGAGTTTAAAGAGGATTTAAATAAACAGGTAAAGGATTTAATTAATAAAATGTTCAGCAAGTTTAAAGAAGACAAAAACCAATTTGTTGACTTAAGACAATACAAGATATGAATGATCATTCTGGTAAAGAATTAGAAATTATGAAAAGAAATCAAACAAAGTCCAGAATATGAAAAATTCAACTGAAAGCATGGGTAACAGTAAGGAGTTAAATTATCCTTATTTACTGATGATATGATCTTTACATAGAAGACCCAAAAACATAAACCAGATGACTCCTAGAACTAACAAATTAAGCAAAGCAGCAAGACACAAAATCAATACACAAAAACCAAGTTTTCCTGTGCACCAATAATGATTCCATCAAGAAAAAATGTAGGAAAACTACCCCTTTCACAATAGCTTCCAAAAAAATTAAATATCTCCAGTTTCTATCTGGCATTGGCGTTGTCGAGGTCTGGCTATGGACGTGCCCCCAGGCCTGCGCTGCGGAGGGTCTTTCCCTAGCCGGTAGGATTGGTGGGCCAGAGGAGAGCATTTCTCTCTGGCTGCCTGAGGATTTGTTTCAGTGATACAGTAACTATCAGGACAGGAAAGTTCATGACCAAGCCACTACTTCAAAGGAAACAAATGGTCACTGACGATGTCCTTCACCCTGGGAAAGCAACAGTACCTAAGACAGAATACACAAGACAACACTAGATGTTGTTTTTGTGTTTGGAGTCAGAACCCATTTTGGGGGTGCCAGGACAACTGGCTTTGGCATAATTTATGATTCTTTTGATTATGCGAAGAAAAATTCAAACATAGACTTGCATGACATGGCCTGTGTGAGAAGAAAACAACCTCAAGGAAGCAGTGAAAGAATGCAAGAACAGAAGGAAGAAAGTCAGGGGCACTGCAAAGGCCAATGTTGGTGCTGGCAAAAGCCAAAGGAGGAAAGATTCTGCAGTGCCTCTCTGAGGTAACTGCGAGTTTTTCACAAGAGGATTAATAAACTGTAAAAACTTTTTAAAAAATTAAACACCTTAAAAATTAAATTAACCAAGAAAGTAAAATGAAAAACTGAAGTAAAATGAAAGTAAAACTATAGTGAAACCTATAAAACTCTGAAAAAAGAGGTTAAAGAGGACATTACAAAATGGAAAGACACTCCCTATTCCTGAACAGAACCAATACTGTCAAAATGGTTACATTACCAAAAATGATACACAGACATAATGCAGGTCCAATGAAAATATCAATAGCATTTGTTACAGAACTAGGAAAACACCCCTAAATTTATATGGAACAGAAGAGACCTAGAATACCCAAAGCAATTCTGAGCAACAGCAGCAAAACAAGGGGCATCACAACCTCGGATTTCAAATTACATTACAAAGCTACAGCGATAAACCATGGTACTGGTATGACAGCAGGCACGCAGATTAAAGGAAAAGAACTGGTAACATAGGAACCGGAACATTCAGCCATCTTATCTCTGAGAAAGCCGTCACAAACATGCTGGAGAAAGGCAGCCTCTTCAACAAATGGTGCTAGGAAAACTGGTTATCCATATGCAGAAGAATGAATCTAGACCCATATCTCTCACTCTGTACTAAAAGCACATCAAAATAAATCGAAGACCTAGATATTAAAACAGAAAAAACAAATCTGCTAGAAGATAAAATAGGTTAGACATAGGCATAAGCAAAGTCTTTCTAAACAGAACCCCAGTAGTGGAAGAAATAAGATCAACAATCAACAAGTGGGATTATTTCCAACTGAAAAGCCTCTGCATAGCAAAGGAAACAACCAACAAAGTTGAAAGACAATCTACAGACAGGGGAAAAAATGTCTGCCAGCTACTCCTCAAATATGGAACTAATATTTAGAGTATACAAAGAACTCAAAAAACTTAGATCCCCCCAAATAAAAGATGCAATAAAAAAAACAGTTGAAATGAATAGACATTTCTCAAAAGAGGAAGTACAAATGGCCAGTAAGTAACTGAAAAAAAATATTCAACATCTTTGGTCACCACAGAAACATAAATCAAAACAATACTGAAATTACATTTTGCTCTAAAAAGAATGGCTATCATAAAGAACTCAAAAAACAACAAATGTTGGTGAGGTTGTGAACCTAAAAGAACACTTTCACATAAAAAAAAATCAAACAATAGCAAATGCTGGTGAGGCAATGAGGGAAAAAAGGAGCACTTCCACATTGTTGGTGGGCAAGTAAACTACTGCAACTACCGTGAAAATCAGTATGGAGAGTCATCAAAAAACTAGAACTAGACATTCCATTTTACCCGGCTATATATCTGTGTATCTTCCCCAAAGAGTTAATATTATAATGATACATCCATAGTCATGTTTATAGCAGCACCACTTATAAAAGCTAAATCTTGGATGTGGCCTATAGGACCATCAACAGAAGAATGCAGAAAGAAAATCTGGTTGGTATACACAATGGTGAAATATACCACCATAAAGAAAGATAGATTTGTATCATTTGTAGGAAAATGGATCCACCTTAAGACTTAAGTCCAAAAAACGAAATACCTAGGAATCAATCTAATGAAAGATGTAAAAGACCTCTACCGTGAAAACTACCATACTCTGAAAAAAGATATTGAAGATGATATAAAAAATGGAAAGATAGCCCTTGCTCTTGGGTAGGAAGAACCAATACAGGGAAAATGGCCATACTTGTAAAACTGTTTTACAGGCTTAATGCAATTCTGGTCAAAATTCCAACAGTGTATCTCACAGAATTAAGAAAACAATCCTAAGATCCATTTGGAACCAGAAGAGATTTAGGATAGCAAAGGCAAGGCAGGGGACATCACAATCCCTGACTTGAAATTATAATATGAAGTTAATGTGATAAAAACAACATTTTACTGGCAAAAAAAAAAAAAAAAAAGCAGACCCAAAGATCAATGGAACAAATTAGAAGATGCAGAAACAACACCAGACATATTCAGCCACCTTGTCTTTGACAAAGGTGCCAAACACATTTATTGGAAGATAGCCTCTTTAGTAAATGGTGTTGGAAAAACTGGCTTTGCACATGCCGAAGATTAAATTTGGACCCATATCTTTCACCATACACTAAGTTAAATTTGAAATGTATCAAAGATTTAAATATTAAAACAGAAACATTAAATTGGATGGAAGATAGAATAAGTAAAACTCTTGAAGACTTTGGTGTAGGCAAAGATTTTATGAATTAAAGCCTGATTGCACAGGAACTATCACAAAGAATCAACAACTGGGATCTCATCTTATTAAAAAGCTTTTGCATAGCAAGAGAAAATACCAACAGAGTGAAGAGACAACCCACAAAGTGGGAAAAATTGTTTGCCAGCTGTTCCTCAGACAAAGGATCATTATTGAGAACATATAGAGAACTCAAAACAATCAGACCTCCAAAATTTAAAGACCCAATTCCAAAATGAGCATCTGAGATGAATACACATTTCTCAGACAAAGAAATACAAACATCAAATAAATGCATGAAAAAATATTCAGCATCACTGGTCATTTAAGTGATGCAAATTAAAACAACACTGAGATTCCATCTCATTCCAGAAAGAATGACTGTCATCAAGAATTCAACCAATAAATGCTGGAGGGGCTGGAGGAAACAAGGAACCCTTTTCCATTGTTGGTGAGAGTGTAGACTGGTGCAACCACTGTGGAAATCAGTGTGGAGATTCCTCAAAAGCTCTAAGATTAGAGGTCCCATTTGATCCAGCTATTCCCCGTCTGGGTATCTTCCCAGAAGACTTAAAAAATCACACCACAGTGATATATGTGCACCCATATTTATAGCAGCACAATTTGTAATAGCTAGATCTTGGAAACAACCCAAATGCCCATTAACCAAGGAATGGATTAAAAAGATGTGGTCTTTTTGTACAATGGAGTACTACTCAGCCATAAAGAAGGATAAACTGGAAATGCTTGTAGGTAAATGGATGTAACTCAAGATCATATTCATAAGTGAAATAAATCAGACACACATGTAAATATCATGCTGTCTGCCTAGTATGAGAAGCTAAAAGAGTAAATAAGATCCAAAATTAATAATAGATATTGTGTAATGAGTAGAAACTGTTCAAAAGGAAAGAGAAACTGGGATGGTGGAAAGGAGAAAAGAAGGAAGGGAAAAGCAAAAGCAATATATATAGATAGATTGATTGATAGATATAGATATATAGATATATAATACTTAAGATAGTTATACTACTAATTTCTCTTAGTTCATTGAAAAGAAAGGTTTGTGCTAATATTGTTTGGACAATTAAATGTCTATATTTTGTACTCTGAGTAACTAATTTAAAGATAATAATACACAATGTATTAAGCATTGTTACTCTCCTATTATTTTGAAATTTTATTTCTCTTTAAAGTAAAATTTAAAAAATGGTTCTGTTCTTGTGCTGAATTTTTGGCATTTTAATTATGATATGGTGTGGAGTGGCTTTTTTCTGATCTTAGCTATTTGGGGTTCTATATGCATCGTTTACTGTATGACAGATTTTTTGGGGGGGCAGGGTCTTGCTATGTAGTTCAGGGTGGCCTTGAACTCACTATGTACCCCAGACTGGCATCAAGTTTGCAGCAATCCTCCTGCCTCAGCCTCCCAAGTGCTGGGATTACAGGTGTGTGCCACCACACCCTGCTAAATTTTTCTCTGCATCCGGAAAGTTTTCTGCAATTAGTTTTGTAAAGAGGTTTGTTTTATGCCCTTTGTATTGTCATCCAAATTTTTATTAATTCTAATGATTCTCCTATTAGTCTTCTTTGAGTCATCTAACAGCTGTTGGATCCACTTTTCATGTCCTCTTGTTATTTTTCGTCTATCTCTCAATAACTGATCACTAAGCCGACCCTTGTCTCCTAGATCTGACACTCTCCTCACACTGGTTGCTTCTGCTGCCCATACTTTCAGTTGTGGTTTTAAATTCCTGTATTTCTGTTTGGAACTTTTCTGTGGATTCCCATTCTTTTCTACACTTGGCATTTTTGTTTTGCACCTCTTTCTTTAACTCCACTAGATTTTTATTAATGGCTTCTCCAGACTCATTGATTATCTGTTTCAACTGGGTCATTAACCATTTAGTTAGATCTTCTTTGAGTTTGGCAAGCACCTTATTGAGCTGTTTTGTTACCTCCATATATACCCTCTGAGACATTTTGCTTGGGACTTATGACTTCCTCCACTTTACACTCCCTGGATTGGCTTTGGAGGAGTTGGTAGTTTTTAGAGGCATTTTATTGCTTATTTTCTATGCTGGAGTTTATAGGTTGTTTGGCCCGGTGCCCAGTTCTTTGGGAATGGGCTGCAGTACTATTTATGACCCCAGGAAATCCAGATATTGACATATAGAGAAAATCAATTAACAACAACTATGTCGCCTTGGCTAAAGTAGTAAAATTAATGACAATAATAGCATTAAATAGAAACCGAATACTGACAAATCCTTAGAACCTCTCACGAACTGCCCTTAACCAAAGCAAAGGGGTCTATGATTTTAGTATAGGCACTTTAAACAATCCAAATATTGATCTATAGTAAATCAGATCACTAGTTTCCATTGAATGTGGGCAGTAGTATAAAAGCTCAAGCAGACCACTTGACTAAATGCCATCTCCTCCAGATCAATCCCCTCTGAAAGTCACACCCACCAAACCTGGCCTCCTACCACAGAATATAGGCCCCATGATTTCCAGGCCTGAGCTTGAGTTTCTCAGGGGACCTCAGGAGATCTGTCTAGCTCTCATCCTCTTCAAGGTTGTCTCTCATGCAGTCTTTGCAGTAGATTAACACTTCAGTCCTAGAGTGAAGTCTCCTCCAGGTTGTCGGTTCTGTTATCAATCAGATTAGTCTTTCAGTTGTTACCTCTGCAACCCTGTGCTAAGGAGAACCGAGGTACAGAGCCAGCCAGGACCTGGTAGCTGCACTGCTCTCCTCCTCTCCCGTGTGGGGTCTGTGAGGCGGCCAGCGGAAGCAGTGTGTGTTATGGTTCTTGTTGTTTTTGTAGATGCCCTTTATCATGTTGAAGGAGTTTCTTTTCCTAGTTTGTTGAGGTTTTTGGTTTGTAATCCTGAAAGGGCACTGGATTTGTCAAATACTTTTTGCGCTTTTCTTGAGATGATCATGTAATTTTGTTTTTTATTATTTTGATATAATGTATTATCTTTATTGATTCTTAGATAATAAAAAGCTTGTGTTCCTGTGATAAATCCTACTTTCTGACTGTGGTGAGGGGACTGTGACTGGATTTTTATGCATATTTACAAAGACATTTATAATAAGGAATTGGTTCATGTAATTATGCAGGGTAGCAAGCTTAAAATCTACATTATAGGTTTGCAGCCTCCAGACCCAGAACATCCAATGGCACAGCTTCTTGCAGGCCAACAGACTAGTGATTCAGGAAAGCTAATGATGCCAATAAAGTCTGAAGAGAATCTGCTGGAGAATTCTTTCTTGTTCAGGAAGACCAGATATTTTTTTTCTTTTTGAGCTCTTCAGCTGACCACCTACATTATAGGGTGTTAGTTTTACTTTACTCAAAGCAATCTACTTTACATAAAGTTCACTGATTTGAATGTTAATAACACACTCCAGGTCAACCTATAAAGTTAATCATTTCAAGAATCTTGTAGGATTGAAAGAATTAAAGTCACTGCAGTATAGAGATACTTGCATATTCATATTATGGCATGATTCATAATAGCTAAAGTATGGAAATAGCTTGGATGTCCATCAAAAGGTCAATGGGTAAAGAAAATGTGTTATATATATTTTGGCCTCTTATTCAGCCAAAAAGAACAAAATCACATCATTCACATGAAAATTGATGGAATTGAAGAACATGTGAAGTGAAATAAGACAGACTCAAAAAATGAAATATCATACTTTCTGCTGTCAGAAGAAGGAGAGGGAGAGGGAGAGGAGGAGGGGGAGGGGAAGGGGAAGGGGGAGGGAGGGTGATGTGTAAATAGAAGGCAAATGTGGCGGATTGCAACTGGTGGTCAACTTGTAACCCCGAGCTGAACTTAACCGGCGTGGTGCTGGGTGTGGGAGGCCCACCTGAGGGCTGTTGCCAGCAGCATAAGAGGCAGAAGTGGAGAAGAAGAAGTGGGGCTTCTGGGAGCTGAGAGGGGCTGTTGGCAGCTGGTAGAAGCTGTTGAGAAGCTGTAAGGAGCCGTTGCCTCTCTCGGAAAAGCCCGTCATGCCGGCTCTCCTGATGAACTCGGCTGTTCTCATCTTCCAAGGAGCTTGGGACCTTGTTAGCACTGAGAATGCTTTGGTTCACTTTGGGGGAGCTCTGGTCCTCACTTTGAGCACTGCTTCCTGGCTCCAGAGGGGAAGGGGCTGCACTGCTCAGTCTTCTGGAGAAGCTTGTTATGTTGGTTTTCCTGATGGGAACTCAGCTGTCCTGATCATTGGAGGAGCTCGGGACTTCGCTGATTCTGAGGATGGCTGTGGTACTTTTCAGGCGAGCTCCAGTTATTTTGAGCATTGCTTCCTGGCTCCAGTGCAGATCCCTCAGCCTTATAGCACAGACCCTTCATGCTGCTGGCACAGACTTTCTAGATTCCACCACTGACCTTTGGGCCTTCCCAGAGCAGATCCGTGAAACAGGCCTGCGTGAGGCATGTCATGGGCTCTAGGTCTTCAGCTGGACTCTTTCAGGACACGTTTGTGGGATGCAGGCCCTCAGCTGGATTCTTTGATCTTTAGTGTGTGCACAGATTTCCTGCACTCTCTTGTATATGATTCTTTGGGTGACTATTATAAATAATCTTATAAAATATGTGTCCTGTATTATATTGTTCCCCTTGTAAAACCACAAACTATGACAGGAGACTATCAGAACAGAAAGGAGATCAGGAGACAGGGAAGGAAGAGAAAGGGAGGGGTGTGGTAAAAATGATCCAAGTATGTTATATGCATGTACAAAAATGCTATGAAATCCACTATTCTGCATAATATGGACTAATAATTTTTAAAAACAAGGTCCAAGGATATAAAATCAATACATAAAATTCAATTGCATTTTATATGTTTGCAATAACCTAAAAATTAAATTTTAAAAATTCCATTCACAATAGTATCAAAATAATAAAATAGCAATAAATTTAACAAAGTATAAAACTTATAGTCCAAAAATTACATTGCTGAAAGAAATTAAAGAAGATTCATATAAAGAGAAATGGAAAGGGAGGAAATATTTATTAATCAGATATCTGAAAAGGAATCATCCCCAGAACATATAAAGAACACTTACACCATGAAAATGAAAGGACAAATGACCCAGCTTAAGAATGGTCAAAGGATCTGAAAAAACAATTCTCCAAGAAAGATATATAAATGGACAACAGGAACATGGAAAGATGCTTAACATTGTTAGTTCTGAGTGGGTTAAAAGTCAAAACCACAATTAGATACCATTTACTTCACATCCAGAATCAAAAAGTAAGACAATACCACACGTCGATAAGATGTGAAGAAACTGGAACTTTCATAAACTGATGTTAGGAATGTAAAATGATGTGGCCATTTTGGAAGGCAATTTCGGAGCTCTTCAAATGACTAAATGTAGTTACCACAGGGATTTTCTCTCTGTATATTTGTGTACATTATGTTTGTACCATGACTCAAGCATGGAAGGTGTCAATATAAATGTGCTGACTGAATAAATGCTGATAATTTAAGGTTATTAGATTTGTGTGTGGTACTGGATATTGAATCCAGGGCTTTTGTACTAAGCTACATCGTAAGCCCTTTATTTATTTTTTAAATTTTGAGACAGGGTTTTACTAAGTCACTAAGTTGTTCAGGCTGGGGTCAAACTTTCAATTCTCTTGCCTCGGTGCCAGAATAACAGACTTGGGCCACCAAGCCTAACTTAGAAGACTCTTTTAAACTTTCTTCATAATGAGTGCTGTATAGCCTTGTTTAAATTTGAAATAGTGCTCTCAACTTATCTTTCCATTTGTTTTGAATTTATCAAAATACGAAAAGCCCCTCCCCCCAAAATAAAAGGAAAAGACCTCAATCATGCAGGAAGAAACACACTGGAGGTGGGGGCTCCACCAAGTATATATTCTTGTTTCTAACTTTTCTTTATCACCCGAAGTATTAGTCCCCTGAAGCCTCACCTCTCAGTTTTGAGATACTAAATATAAATGATAAAATAATTACTTTCCTGGGAGCCCAGATTTCTTATAAGCATAATCTCATTATGTACCAATACACAATTTAGCTTCAGATGGAAAGCTAGCAGATATATAATAGTATTAGAAAACTCAACCAACTGAATCTAATTTTAGATACGTAAAATTATAATTTTTCTAATGTATAATTGACTAAATCTCAGTTATTTTGAAAGAAAATCTAAACTTACACAAAACTTAACCTTTCACTGGTTTTACTACAATGATGCATTGTATTATTACAGACATCATTTTTTTTAAACAAACAGAACAATCTCAGCCTCAGTCTTTTCCTAAAAACATTTCCTTTAATGCCAGGATTTAACGAGGGTGGCAACCAAAGTGTTCCTACTTTAGAATATTAGTTACTCTCAACTCGTCCTCTTCTCTAACATACTGTACACCAGTAATGCACTTTATGTAAGTGAAACATAAAAGCATCATCAGTGTCACATTCACAGCCGGAAGGAAACAATTCAGTGATGTTAGAGAGTGATTCATAAAAAAAGAAATGACTCATTAGACTGATGGGAAACAGTCAACTTCCATTCCTCTCTGCATGGTTAACAGAGGATAACAATTACATTGTGCAATGCAAAACAGATAAATAAATTTTCAAACATTTTCTATTTAACAAAAAAGAAATTTCATGAAAAGGACTGCAGGCTCATGATGAAGAGAGAATAATGTGTGGCTTTTAGGCCATATTTTAAGAATATTTTCTACAGCTAATGTGCCTCCTCCAATGTTTTCAGTAATCAACTGCGTTTCCAAGAACCTGTGATATTTTTGTCAGTACTACATTGTATCAAACAAGGCCTATGTACTTCATGAGATGTGATGCTATGAAAATCATCAAAAAAAAGGTAAAACTTCAGTTCTGCACTTAGTGGGAGAAAATAAATTCTGAATGAAAAGGCTCTTACTTTAAAATCTGACTGAAATGCAAAGCAGTTCTAAGGAATTCTGAAAGTATCTTTCTAATCCACATTTCAACCATGCCATTTACTTTGGCATGAAAGTAATTTGCATAGTAATTTCTTAAAAACAAGTCACTTGTATTTTAAGTAAATTTTTATCACAAAAGGATGAGAAATGAGATTTATGGAGAAAAAATACATACCATGGCAAATTGTATATTATTATGATTTATAGATTATTTTATGGAGCTCATGAAAGAGAAAGAAGCTACCTCAAAATTTTATTTTACTTTTTTATTTTAAAGACAAAAGAATGGAGACATACTAACCAGAACAAGCCATAAACAATATCGAAAATACAAAATTATACAGAACATAGTAGGGAATTAACACTGGATGCTGTATTACATAATAATATCTTCACATTAGTTAACACATAAAACATTAAAGGAAATACCAAATTATAGAGAAGATAGTAGGGAATCAGCACTGGATGGTGCATAATATAAAGTTATCTTCACTTCTGTTAATACAAAAACGATTGAGAAAATACCAGTTATAGAGAACATAGAAGGGAATTAGCTCTGGATGCTGTCCTACATAATGTTACCTTCACCTTTGTGACTCAGTTACACAGATGATGGCCCATTTCATCATTCAATTTTCTCCTCCCTTATCTCCATTGCCCTACCACTCAATCAGTCATCTTCCCTGTAATAATAACTGTATTCCTGGGTTTATCTATACCCCTGGACTCTCGCCTTGGGAAGAGATATAGCTGCCTCAGACTATACTATAGCATACATAGGTGTATACAAACTGCCATGGTCGGAGGTGGAAAAGCACCTATGCTCACAGCAGACCACCTGGCTCCACCCCATTGCCATGCTATGGGTGGGGGGTCCACTCCATGGGATGCCCTCAGCAAGGCCCACAGCAGAGCAGCTGTGGGGCCCACAGCGGAGCAGCCATGGGGCACGTGCCCCCATCGGGGTGCCCATGGTGACCCGTTGGGTTCTGTCCCATTGCCTCGATGCCAGAGGCCCTTTCTTCTCCTCCTCCCTCCTCCTGATCTCCAGTATTACCGTTCCCCACCCCTTGGAGCTGGGCATTGGACGAACTTACGATGCTTGGTATGAGGGCTTGAAATCTCTCCGGCCTGTTCTCACTGTGTCAGTTCAGGGTATGAACTGAGTTTAAAGACTAGTTCTAGAATAGAGTTGGAGGATTTTCTCGGGTCTGTTGTATAGAGTATATTGTTGTTTTTCAGACTCCTGGTCTGCTGCTTTTCATCTAATTTGTTGCTATGGGTTCATGCAAGGTTCATATGTGCAAGCTGTAAGGAGACCCTCTTGGTGATCACATTAATAGTTTGGGGTGAGTCCTGAAGACGGTGGATTTGTCCCATTGTTGCCAGGAACAGGCAGTACTTGCTCAAGCCGCCGAGACTCAAGGTGCTCCCAGAGAGAGTTCAGGATGGGAGCTGAGTTCTGGCAACCCAGCTTGTGCTTCCTGCCTGATGTTGGAGTGAGAAAGGCATGGAGCCACTTGATCCACCTCCATCTGCATCTCCCTCCCGTTGCAGTGCTGGAGCCCCCGTCCACTCCTCGGCCGGATCCCTGGGAGCCGCCGCGGCTCACCGCCCGAGGTTCCCTGCTGCTCTCTGCTGGTAGCCGCTCACCCAGCAGAAAGGCAGGGGGCCACCACCTCGAGGCAGGTGCAGAGCCAGGCGTGGTGGGCTATGTACTAGTTGCATTGATTTTCTCCAGGTGCTGATTAGGAAGGTTGCCTCAGGGTGGGGACTCTGCCCCAGTGGCTATTGCAACCTCTCATTCTCACACTGGGTTCGACAACTGCTCCCGACCACCATTGCCTCCTTTCCTGGCTGCGCCCTCCCCTCTCCAGCCCTGGATCAGCTCTCGGAAATCCACTCTCCCCTGGCCGAGTCGGGAGGCTTCCATGAGCGTGGGCCTCTGAAGCTGAAGCTGTGAATGCTGGAACGAGGGTGCAGGCCATGGGTGTGCTTGGAGCGGTGACTTCCGCCTTCTCCTCTCCCTCTGACTGCGCCATGGCGGATCTCCGATCTTTTCCTCCAGCAGAGGTTTTGCTTAGTCTTTCTCAGGTCTTCAATTCCTATTTCAGATCCTTCCTGAGTTCAGGATACCCACCTCTTTCCTTTCTGTCCTTCACATGTTGCTATATTCCTATATTCCTTTGTCTGAGTGGCATTCCTCCAGGAGGTTCTCTCTCCACTGCCTACCTGGTCGCCATCTTGAAGTCCTCTCGTAAAATTTATTTAGTTCTTTGTTACTTTCTAATGAATTGACCATTACATTTCTAAAGTTCTGAAATGGCCAACAGACCATAGAAAGATACCACTTTAGGCTCCTG
>PVLD010032696.1:0-14378 GCA_004027595.1 Dinomys branickii
GATGACCAAAAATTGCATATTTTTTCATTAATTTTTATAAGATGATAGAACAGAAAATATTAAAATGACAATTTTATCAAATTTAGTCAATGCAAGAATCAGCTGATTGAAACGACACCGCCAGAGCAATGCTGGGGTAGTCGGTGCATGAACAAACACTCCGCCCAGGCGACGACCGGGTAAACTGTACTGTATGTCCCCAGACTCAATTTGTTGGTGTAGATGATAAGGCATTAGCATTCAGGCATCAAGCATGCTCGACAAGGCCTTTTACTTCTCCAGAGAGAGGAAAGCAGGAGGTAGCAAAAGCGCCCAGAAGTGGGCAAGCAGAGTTGTAAGTCCTAACCATGGGGAGCAGCTGACCTCTTCCCCATTGGCTAGGTAGAAGGTTCACAGTCTATCCTGATTGGCTAGTTTAAGCAGTGGGAAGGCTGGGTCTGAGGAGTTGCTAGGCAGGGTTGTTGAGGGAGGAGAGAGAGCTTACGGACAGGCTATTGAAGTTATGGCTATTGATAAGTTATGGTGGGTGGTCCGTAGCTATGTTCCCAGAATTTGAACAGAGCAGGCATTTTCCGTAATTTCTAGTGTGTTCAGGAGAGGCCGCCGAGGGTGGACTAGAGTCCAACATGGAAGCACTCCGGTTTATGTCCTCTGATAGAATAGACAGGGCCACAGTTCCTCGCAACTGTTCAGAGTTGCCGGGCGTGGTGGCGCACGCCTGTAATCCTAGCGCTTGGGAGGCTGAGGCAGGAGGATCCTTGTAAGTTCGAGGCCAGCCCAGGCTACAAAGTGAGTTTAAGGCCAGCATGAACTACATAGCAAGACCCTGTCTCAAAAAAAAAAAAAAAAAAAAAAAACTGTTCAGTATTAAACTTGAATATAAGCCCTGGAGTCTAACCATTTCCTTGAGTTTCACTCCTTTTATGAATTCCTCCACATGTAGACTGGGTGAAGTGAGGGCTGGGGTAGAACTCAGCAGTGATCCTTACCTAGCATGTGTGAGGCCTTTGCATTTGAGCCCCAGCCCTGCAGGGGGAATGTTAATAAAACTGTGTGCTCGTCCTTCCTGCTAAAAGTCTCATTTGCAGTCCCCAGATACCATATGTAAAAGGCTGCAGGAAAAGTTTTTCCTCTTCACCAGCTATAAGCATTTCTTTTCCCAAATCTGAGAGCCTTTTGATTACTACCGGCAGCTTCCCTCAGGGCTCGGGATTCGCCACCTGAACAGTGGGGCTCAGCCTGCTCTCTGCAGAGTAATGCCCGGGGCCACACTTCTTTAGGAGCAGAAACGGTGACCGGTCGACCCTTGGAGAAAGTGCCAAAAGTCCAGAGGTTTGGGTTCTTCCCTGACCCTGTTCTGTTGTTATAGACAACTGTGTTATTTAGAAACACTGTAGGTGGTTAGACAGGGTGGGTCCTTAAAAAGTCGGTGCAGAAGACAATGAGGCGCATCCCCTGCAGGCCAGGCTTCAAGAAAACAGGACAGACTATGCTCACATACTTCCCTGGGGTGACTGATATTCTAAACAGACATCAATCACCTGGGGAGGGACCAAACCTCCTTCACCCACCCCTTCCAGGAGAGTCCCACGTGTGCTTGCTATGTGGCTTGCTTTCCCATTTGGTCACCATGTAATCAATATTACCCAGTATTGGGGGTCACACTGACTGTACTTGTTGTGACTATACTTGTTGTAATCTTATTGGCTGGCCATAGTTTTATCCCCCCTCGCATCCATCCTGTGATTTTTCCAGTGGACCAATGTCACCTAAGAGACTACACTTGTAATCTTAGATTCATTATAGTTCTGTCCCGCCTTGAACCCACTTTACCTTGTGTCTGCTCAGTGAACACCTTTGAGAAGTGGGGTTGGTTGGCAGGCAACCCACTTCCTGGGCCCCCTATGTCTCTGTTAGAAGCTTTCTTTCTCTCAATAAATTCCTACTCTTAACCACTGTTGTTCCTTGAATTCATTCTTCAATTTTAGAAAACACGAACTTGGCGTTTCAGACATCTAGCAGGCTGGGCGTTTCTCTCCCATATATCACTATGACCTGGGCAACAACACCCCTGGCGCTCCATTCCCCACAAAGGAAAGGGGCACGAAGAGAGGGAGAGGGAGGGCGGGGAGGGGCGCTCGGGGCAGGAGTGTAGGTGGGCAGGAGGGATGAGCCTGGCCCAGGCCTCCACTTATTCCAAGTCACCTTGCACCCGTCCCTGCCTTTCTGAGGTGCAGTTTCGAGGGTACAAGCTGAGGGCAGGGAAGTTACCACGTCAGCACTTCTCATCGTGCACCAGAGCCTCAAAGGCATCAGAGCCCCTGGGGCATTTATCAGGAATACAGCGTGAGGACTTTGCTCAAAATGCTCCATCAGAGCCTACAAGACACAGCCTGGAACTGTTCCAGCAAACTTTTCCTGGTGATTCTCCTGTGTGAGAACCGCGAGCTTAAATGTGGTTTCCTTCCAGATTAAAAAGCTTAATTCTCATTTGCCCGACCTTAAGGCTTTGCTCCACCTTGGTCTCTCTCTCTCAAAAGGAAAAAAAATAATCAAAACCAGAACCAGAAAACTTTCTCAAACTCCGTCTCTCATCTCTACAGATTGTTAACTTCAAGGAATTTAAAATTTGCATTTAGTCATTTCCATAGCAACTTTAACACAGTCAGTAAGATGTCTTGGTTCTTCAACACATTTGCTCCTTCTTTTAAAGGTACTGTCTTCCTTATTCAGCTACAAATCTAATCCTATCAAAAGATAACCCTTGAAAAATGCTTCAGTGTTACCCAGGTGTAGTCGGGACCAGCACAGTGCTGGCTCCCAGCTGGCCCTCTGTGTCACCTCTCCTGCAGACCAGCTCTCAGACGAAGCTAAATGAAGCTCCTAAGGGCACATGAAAAAATCTGTCCCCACAGTGCTCCAGCCACCCCCACCAGCTTCACATGTCCGCTGCCCGTACCTCCAGAGCAGCTGTGGACTTCACGTGCTGAGCTGTCCTGCTCCTCTGCCCAGAGTGCTGGCTCAGCCAGCCCCGTACAGTCCGCACAGGCATGGCCACACAATCCTTGGAGGCCTCAGGCGCAGGGTTGGGCACATGGCCCATCAACACCAAGGAGTGGTTAACTGAAGCTGCTAGGGCAGTGGCGGCAAATCTATGGCACTTGTGTCTCAGCAGGCTGTTTATATCATTGAAAGCTCTGAAAGGTTCACCATCACTGCCCTAGGGCATAAAATGAGATATTTCTCACTGGACTGGAACCTGAAATGCCAAAGCCTAGAGTTCCAGTGTTGTTTTAATACCTGAAGGAAACCTTGTCTGAAATGAGCCCACCAAAGAGGAAGCAAAGCTGAAAAGCCAGGAGAGAGAACTGGTCCCCGAGACATCTCCAAACCTGTGTCAAGTGTCATGGGATGGGAGATCTCTGGAGCAGAGCTGGTGAAGCTTGACTCACCCCACCCAGAGGACAGGGTGCAGGTTCACTGACTTCCAGCACAGAAAAAGAATTTTCAGGGCACAGTAAAAGGCATAAAGAGGTTTCTTAGGCAGAATTTTTAAAGTTCACCCTCAGAGAAATCTTGTAACCCTATGGAAGGGGAAATAAATTTACAGATGAAAGGCGAAGGCCCACTTTATGGCTATCACAGGTAATAAGCTGTAGCCATCCATAGTAAAGGGTCCTTTTACAGGTGAAAAGACGTGGTCTATTCAGAGGTGAAAAAAGACCATTTATAGGTAAAAGGCAATGGCTCAGGTTCACTGCGTCTTAAGGACCTGAGGATTTTTTGACTGAGTTTATGTCTTGAACCTGCAGTTTTCATTAAAAGTACAATTTTAGAATTGCAATTTTTCTTGTCTCCTTTCTACCTATTTTTCTTATCCTACCTCACCTGAAACCAGGTTCCCTCTAGACCTTTCAGCACAAGGCCCATAACTCTCCTTTCTCCACTTCGGGCTGACTTTCCTGTCCCTGCCATCTAAAACTCCTTAATGTGCTCGGGGTATGAGCTGATCCAGCCTTTGGCAGGTAACTGCTCACCGGCTACAGTTTTTTTCTTCATGTGCGTAATTCTCACCCCAGCACTAGTATTCAGCTAAGTTAGATAGAAATACAGGCAGTCAGATAGGGCTAGACCCTCAAAGGAGTCAGAGTGGAGGATGAGAACGTGTTACAGCTGTGGCTGGAGGCGCATTCATTGAAGACCAGGCCTCAAGATAAGGATGGGATGACTAAGCCTACATGCCTTCCTGAGGTATAAACAGTATACCGCAGTCAATATTGCCTGGTCCCATAAGGTCTAGATAGGCATCCATCTCCCATGTGTGTGACCAGGACCTTCTGACTCATCTCTTCCCAAAAAGGTCCTTGTTCTTTCCGTGTACACTTGCTATGTAACCTGCTCCTCCACTGGATCAACATTACCTAACCAGCTATCCTTGTACTCTTATTGGTTGGTCATATTTTTGTCCAACATTGTGCCCACCTGTGATTTTTTTGTACCCACCTCGAAATTTTGTTCTCTAAAACTTCCTTTGAGAAGTAGGCTCATTGGCAACCAATTGTCCAAGTCCTTCCCTGTCTCTTTCAGTCTTTCTCTCCATAAAATTCCTGCTCGACATCCACTGTTCCCTTCATTCTTCAATCCTGGAGAACACAAACTCGGTGTCTTGGGTACCTAGCAGCTTGGGAATTACATTTATTTCCCCCATGTCATTTAGAGGCCCCATATCACTTTCAATTCCAGAAATATATTCCCCAGAAATGCTCTCACAATCATGTAAATGTACCTGTGTACAACCAGAGAGCTCATTAAAGCATTGTGTGAAATGAAAGAGGTATGTCTATATACTAACATGACAAAAGTCAGATTTCTACTGATAAACAAAAATAACTATTTTTTTTTTCGGTACTGGGGATCGAACTCAGGACCCTGTGCTTGCTAGGCAAGCGCTTATTCCACTGAGCTATATCCCCAGCCCCAAAAATAACTATCTTTAATACTGCATTTGATGTAGCTGAGATGAGCATACACATTGAAAAGGCCTAGAGCGATCGAACACTTAGAAGTCTACCCATGTCCTGAGGGAGCCGTACCCCAGCTCTTGTCAAGACCTGGCTATAGTGAATCATAGACTAAATCCATTTCTTCAAAGTGAAGCCACCAGTTTTAGCACAGTGCATGGTAATGTTACTGACACCAAGGTACCCTTCAGCGTTGTCAGGAAAAGCCTGTCTGGCGTGGGCTCTAAGAAACCCAGCACTCCATGAGAGACTGCTGCCAAAACCAACTGATGACGTAGACTTGAGCCCAACAGTGGCACAAATGATACTTGTGTTCACTCTGTGAAACAGGCAGATGAGCTTTTGATTGGAAGAGCATCTCAAAGACCAAAATCAATGGGCTGAAGATTGGCCCAAGACTACCAACTCATACCCCATGGACCGCTTCCTTCATTTCATGAATTTATATTGTGGATCAAGAGTAAAACGTCCCAATCAGACAAAGGCCTTAGCCCTAAAAGGAAACTGCAGCCAATATTCTGTGTCTGTTTCCTCATAGATGCAAAAACTGGACCTCAAAGAAGTAAAGTGGCAGGCTAAAACAACTAGTTCTTCAAAGAGCCAAGGTAAGACCCTTTGTCTTCTGGAAGACTTTCTTCCACTACATCATGCTAGCTCTGAGGTTCAGATTGTACAGGCATTGTTGGACAAGGACTGGAATCTGCCTTTTCATAGCAAAGTCAATATCCCCAGTGAAAAAGTTAAATTAACACTGCACTGTGTCAGTGATAACAAATCAATCTGCGTCACACTAACAGAAATAGCCTTTTCTTGTGAGTTTTTTTCTTTTCTCCTCCTCCCGTTCCCTCCCCCTCAAAACTGACACTTATCCTGGGTACCCCAAGGCAAACAACAGTTTAGAAAACTGCAGCAGCTAAGTGCCAGCCAGAGCTGTGCCCTGTTCTCAGCCACAGCCATAAAGCAGCTGGAAATGCTGTGCATTCAAGTCACAAAAGATATGATTTCTGCCTGAGATTGTCCGATAACAGAAATGAGTAATGATTCTTTGCCTGAAAATACATATTGATTGTTGGCTGTGAATTTCACCATGGATAATGCTGAAGTCACCATCTTTCAGAGGTGTGTGGATTGAAGTTGCCTAATCCTTGCAGGATGATTTGTAGCAAGAGACTAGACAAAGCAGGAGAAATGTCTACATCTGGGTCAGGCTGGACGTTCTCCAGCCAATTTTCCAACCTGCATTATATGATCTTCACATCTAAGGTCCCAGTTTATGGTACACAAAGGACAGATTGATTGCCTCCATTTGACTAAGATGAAGGCACCTCCATATTCTGTAATCTTCTGTAAAACTGAATTCTTCAAAACTCACCCCATATTCCTGGGCCCAGCTATCATGTAGCAACTTAAATCTCTGACGCCTGACCTACCCAGGGCCTTGCACATTTTCTCCTTGCTGCGAGTGCCATTGAATAGGAAGCAGAACCTGTTTGGCACATTGTCATCTCCCCCAAGCAGGCTAGATTTCCTCCTAGCTCCTCAAATTTTTTTTCCCACTCTGGTGAAGTGAAGAGCTGAGGTGTGTGTGTGTGTGTGTGTGTGTGTGTTGTGTTCACTTTCTGATGCTTAAAAACATGAAGAATTACTATCTACTCTAGCTGGCAGAATATTTTTAAACCCTGCCAAAGGCAGCTGGTTAGTCATTGTTGGTTAACAGAGAAAGACAACCCTAGCATCAGTTTCATGTTAGGATATCAGAATCTGGTGAGCTCAGAAATGCCAAGATGCTCACTGGGTAGAATTCAAAGGGCTTCTAGAAGTTTCCCTTATCCTAAAATACATCCCCAACAATCTACTACTATACTAAAATTTTGCCATTAAAGATGTGTTTTATTAGAGTTCAACCACACTGAAATCTCTAAGTGTCCCTTATAAAAATCCCTATGGAAAAATCCATATAAAAATGATATAGAATCACCAAGAATGCTAGGTATTATCTCCATGTCAGGAGAGGTGCCTTCTAAGCAGCTAAGCACAGAGAACAAGGCTTTAAGAGAACATGGAGCATCCACACTGGCATAGACACATAGGGCAGGAAGAGGGTCACAGAAAGGAAGGAAAATTTCCCAGGCATCATTTCCCAAATGAGCCCAAGATAGGCTCAAGGAATACACTGATAATGAGGGAACTCAGTCCCAGGGAAATGCCCCAAAATAGAATGATACAATTCCACATGACATTCCTGGAAGCAGAATATGTTTTACATGACTTCTCAGCCCCGTGACTCACAACATTGGTGCTAGCAAGGGCCTCCTCAGAGATACAGGACAGATAGACACATCAGAGTCACACAGATACAAAGAGAAGAAATATTACCATTCAACATAATCTAGTGTCATTAAAAAGATGTGTAATTTTTTAAATAGTTGGTGAGACAATCAGTTGGTGTCACTTTGTTTTTTAAAAGTTAAAATATTGCCACTATATTGCAGACTGATCAGGCCCACAACCTCCCAAGCAAGTGGACAGCAAAGGCTTAAGTATCAGAGACAGGTGGTATGATTTTAGGGCTCCAGGAGGATCAAAACCCTCTGGTAGAATTCAAGATTCTCTAGGGCTGAGACAAAGAACTTCTACTGACAACCAGTATTTATTTGGTTTTCAAACAAATGAAGGGGATATTGAAGAAAGCATGGGAAACTGAGCAGACCTTGGGAGTCAGTACAAAGACTTCCCCAAGTAGTAAATTATTCTAATTAGGGGAGCTCTTATCTCCAGGCTTATTTCCAGCAGGAGTGAGATACCTGTGGCTATAGTCTTTATCTAGTTAATTGGGCTTGGAGCCAGGGGTCCTCAGCTGTGGCCTTATCTTGTCCTTTAAGGTGTCACAGCATCGTAGGCCACTACAGGCATCAGCTGGGACCAGGGACTCAGAGGTTCACTTACTATGAATCCACTGTCCATCTCCAGACAGGGGGCCTAGCCCTGGGACAGACTCACAAGTAAACATAGAAAGTCAATTGATTCATTTTAAATCCTTCTCAGAGCCACTTCGCAGTGGTCTCCATCACCACCAGAACAACCTTTTTTTTTTAAATCCCCTTGGATGTCCCAGTGCTTTATCATCATTGTCAGCTCTTGCTCTATCCAACTAATGACCTAATCATCTTTGTCCCTCAGACTTAATCATCTTTCTCCTTCCCCCAAGTTAGAGCAGCCAATTTCCCCATACTCAGCTGATCCTGGGTCCGCAAGACAACTCTGGTCTCTCTGTCATCCTGTCCCAGGAAGGCCTCTGCTGACAAGTATTTTGCAAATGGATCCTGTCTTTGCCTGGAGCTTCTGTACTCACCTTCTCTGCTGGCTGCTTTTGTATAACTTTATAGGTAAAAGCAACGCTACCATCTACTCACACATATCTGTTTTACTCCCTCCAAGTTCTACCAACAGAAACAGTTCATCTCTTGTGCTTCAGGACAGCCAAACCCTTGGAAGCTCTCTAACGTACCCTTCATCTCAGCAACCATTGGCCTCTGCAGAATCCTACCTGGGAACAAATCCTCCAAACTCTCTCCTCTCAATTTTTTTTTCATTATGGAGATTTAACCTACTGAGCTACAGCCCCAGCTCTTTTTTATTTTAAAACAGGGTCTTGCCAAATTGCCCAGGCTAACCTTGAACTTGCTATCCCCCTGCCTCAGTCTCCCAGAGTACTGAGGCTACAAGTGTGTATCACCAAACCCTTCTGTCTTCTCAATCTTTGGATGTACATATGTCATTATTAAGTATTCCTTTCTTAGTCCCATCTCAGGGTAAATACTATACTTCTTCCTCTCAGAGGAAAACACCTGCACCTTCCCCTGGTCTTGTCCACATTGTTTCCTAGTGTATCTTCAAATATTAATTTCCTAACCCCCAGCAACCATCCCATCATAAATTCTCCCTTTCTTTCTCACTTTCAGTCTCTACATATGCACCTGAATCCCCTGATGAAAGAGCACCTCAGTCCTCCTTCCATGCAGAAAATGCAAAGACAACTCAATGACTAACCCTTATGTTCTTTAAATGTTACATCTAAAGTGACAGGTACATCATAGGCACTTGAGAAGTGGCATTTCTCTTCCCATCCACTGGGACAGGTTGACTTCTCAGCCATCCAGCCATGCCTGAGGTAGGGCAGCTCAGTGCAAAGAGCATGCATAGATTTTTAGAGTCAGGTCAGCTTCATGTTACTGTAATGAAATACCTAGCACAGGACTTACGAAGAAAAAGAGGTTTATTTTGGCTAGTGGTTCTGGAGGGTCCAGTCCAAGGGGTCTCTGGTGTGGGCAGCATATCATCGGGCACCCATACGGGGATTAAGTGCTCACATCCCGAGCCAGGAAGCAGGAAACAGATTAGTGGCATCCCACAGTCCCGTTGGAGGGTTTGCCCTCAATGGCCTAAGGATCTCTTACCAAGCCCCATCTCCTAAAGGTCCACAGCACTTCCCAAGAGCAGTACCCTGGAGCTTTGGAGGTCACTATTCATATTCAAACCATAGCAGCGTCCTTACCATCTCCCCCACTTACCCTCAGATCTATCAAGGACAGAAACCATGATCTTGATCATCTTAGGCTCAATCTCCAGTGCCAAAGCAAGACTAGCAAAGAAGACCCATGTTTGTGGAACTAACATGCAACAGAGGTAACCGAAGATGACATTAAAGTAGGATCAGCTATCGTGGAGATAGGTGGGTATGAAGGCACAAGGTTCACAGAGCACCAAAAAATCCCTAGAAGGCAAGAGCAACTCAGAAATGCACTGAAGGGCAAAGGGGAAAGAAAGAGCACAGTGATTCCCACACAAAAGAAAAACTAAGAAAGTGAACAATAGCAGAACAAGATACTTGGCTCTCCAGTCCTTTTCAATGGGAGAGACTTCTAGGTTTACAAATGGGATGGTTCAACAATATTTAAACAGGTATTTTAGTCATGAAATGTTTTTATGTCAGTTGTCCCTTTCGTTAAAAACAGAATTTTAAACTTATTGGGATCAAGGACAAGAAGAAAATGGAGGAGAGATTAATGATTTTATAGAACATTAAGGGAACACATTCAGGAACGGAAGTCCGCAAACTAAAAAGCATCTCAGTGTCCAAACAGAGAGAGGAAGCCTCCATCAGGAAAGTACTCTCCAACGCCCTAGGAGACTCAGAGGAGGGACTCCCCATTTTAGCTTTGCGTGTTTTAAATCATGAGAAATTTTATACACCAAAAGTTTTCCCACTTACTTTGGTGAACAAGTCTATTGAGATTTACAGAATGGAATCTATATCATTTAAACTAATAATGCCTGAAGGACAATTCCACCATTCCCTGAAGGAGAAGGAACTTTTAGTCTTGAGGCTGCTGAGATTTGCACCTAAAGCATTGATCACAAGTTCTAACAGCCAGAAGGCTTTTATCATCACTGCAGGGGGGTGGGGGGGGGCTGATGTGATGCAGGGCCCTTATCAAGAGAGCCAGCAGCTGATAATTAAGTATATCTGCTGGAAAATATGATGTGCTTCCTCAGATGCTTGCTGGCCTCAGAGAAATAAAAGACAGTCATGTTATTTACTGTGTTTAGCATGTCTTCAAGCCTAATAGAAGGTGAAGGCAGAGTTGAAAATTCTTAATATTTTCCTCTCTGTACCTTCTTAGTGTGGCCTATGGACCACTCACCAGGCTCTACCTCTTTAACAGTTCTCAAAAGTAAATGTTCTTTAAAATCGTAAATTTAGTATTTTCCCAGGGTGCTGCTCTAGGGGAGGGCTGTAACTTAATATTTTCCTCTCTGTAATTACAATGGGGTGTTTTGTGGTCAATCTCAACAAAAGTTTGCTCTCTTAAAAAAAGAAAAAGATCCAAAATCCAAAGAACATTACTGAAAAGCAATTTATACCTTTATAGGGGTTTTTGTTTTGGGGGGTTTTGGTCTTTTCGAGACAGGGTCTTGACATGCAGTTCAGGCTGGCCTCGAACTCACAACGATCCTCCTGCTTCACCCTCCCAAGGGCTGGGATTATAGGCATACGCCACCACATCTGGCTTTATTATGTTTTAAATATGATGATGTGTTTCCTTGTAGATTTATATAAATTAATGTTTAACAGCCATGCTCATCTTTTGGCTTGCAAAATTCCTAAAAATATATTATTGAGCCCTCAAGAGTTGATAGCTGTCTCCGGCCTGACAGTCACTGTCCTAATCACTGCACCTAAAAGGGGACCTTCTGCATCCTCTTCACCTGCTGTACACATCCCACACTTTCTTCAAAGCGTTTAGCACCATCTGCCATGACGTTATGAATTGTATTTCTTTTTAAGTAATAATTTTTTTTTTTTCATTTTGGAGACAGGGTCTCACTATGCAGTTCAGGCTGAGCTTGAGCTCATTTTGTAGCCTATGCTGGTCCTGAACTTGCAACAATCTTCCTGTCTCAGCCTCCCAAATGCTGGGATTACAGGCCTGTGCCACCATGCCCAGCTAATAATTTTTTTTAATTCTACCTCATTCCTTTCCCTCTCACCCCAGTGCCCTGCCTTGGAACAGTGCTGTTTTTCCAGTTGCTCTTGGCTCTTTGTACTAAAAAAATCAGTCCAGTTCTTTTCTTCCAGTTTTTCACCCTCACATTTTCTCAATTAACAAAGCAAAACACCAAATCCTGGCCTGCTTAGAAAGGAGGAGAGCAAAGAAACCTGGAATTAATTTGTACATTAATATTTCTTAATGTTCCAGGTTCTATTATATATGATGTACTTTCCAAAAGTTTTTAATGAACACGTGCACATTTGTAATCAGGGGAAAAAATCTATATTTTCCTGATTTTGTTTGTTTGTTTCGGTAAAATACAGAGCAGTTTTTTTGTTTGTTTTGTCTTCTGAGACAAGGGCTTGCTATGTTCCAGATTGGCCTTGAACTTGCTGTGTAGCTCAGGCTGGACTCTAATTTTTTTTTTTTTTTTTTTTTTTGGCGGTACTGGGGATTGAACTCAGGACCCTGCGCTTGCTAGGCAGGCGCTTATTCCACTGAGCTATATCCCCAGCCCTCTAATTATTTTTTTTTCCCTAATAAAAATACTATATTTACTTAGAAGCATTCAGAATGTCTAAAATCAGCTGCCACATTTTTTTGCAGGTACAGAGCAGTATTCAGTTAACAAAACAATTATTTCTTATAAACTGCATCAGAGACAACTAAAAACGAAAGACTACCGTCCTCACAGATGACTAATTTGTGCTGTGTACTAGCAAAAACCTGCTTTAAATTTCCACGTGGACTTACAACCCCCTTACTGAGCCAGCGAGGTTAGTGGCTACTGGAAACCCCACCAGGACACGGCTATCTAGGACACATTCAATAGTGTGTTAACCATACAAAAAAAAAAAAAAAAAAGACATGGTACGGCTTAAAAACAAATCTTACACAGCCTTACACTTCAATTATGTTCTTTTTAAAAGGAGAGATGAGGGAGTCAAGTGCTTTATAATCAGGAAGAAAACTGCGCTAGAACTAACGTCATCGCCTTCACCCTCGTCCTCGTCTCCCTCCGTTTGCTCTCTGTTCTCAGCCTGCACAGCCCCTTTCTGCGCGCAGCTCTGTCCACATCTCCCCCAGTTTCTCCGCACAGTCACACCACACAGGCAGGGGTGCTCCCCTCCGGCTCTGGCTGCTTCTGCCTCAGCCTCCGGAGTGCCGGGACTGTGGGTGTGCGCCACAGCACCAGCTCAGAGCCTCTACGACGTGTACTTTAACACCATGTGCCCAGATTTAGCATTTCTACAAACGAGAACGATTTTAATAAAAATCTTGGGAACCAATACAGGGCTAATAATTTTATACATTACCCCCTCCTCCCAAAAAACAATGTTTTTAAAAATTCGGCTCTCATCATTTCATAAAAGAAGAAATATTTGAACAGCTCTCCAAATAAGGTTGGACAGAATCTCACAAATGAAACAAAATGTCCCTGTAGAACCATGGGACTCACGAGCACTCAGAGTCTGGCGCTTCTGTGTGCCCCGCCGCTCACCCCTGGGCGGTGCGGACCTCGGAAGGCCAAGGCTCTGCTCAGAGCGGCTGCGAGCCTGGCCCCGGGGGTGCGGAGATGCCTGAGGGCTGGGGGCTAGGGGATGAGGACGAGGTCCCGCGGTCTCCACCCACCCATCAGAAGGCCTGGAAAGGGTGCAAGGAGCGAGCGGGAGCTGGGGCGCTCAGGCTGCCTCCAACCTGAGAGGCGGCTCTTAGGCAACATCCCCTGGGGTTCCCGGGGCCAGGTTCCAAGGTGCGTGGATACCCCCGACTGGCTGAAGGCGTGTGCTGATTCTGTACAATTCGATTCAACGGTTTTCGAGTGAGCATGCCGACAAACCAACTGACTGCTACTGACGAGAACTGTGTGCCTCTCTCTCCATCTCCCTCTCTTTGGAACAAGAGGCGACTGCATACACCATCGTTAACGTGCAGCTTGAACTTGTCACTGTCTCTCGCCGGCCTGCATTCCATTATTCCTAGCCACGAAGCCGGATTCAGTTGCTCACACCAGGCCCCACAGAACCGATGTGCTGGAAGCAGCTTACGTGGCTTTTTCAGTTCGCTTCTATTATGTTTAGTTTTGTCATTCTGTTAACAAAATACTCTGTCCTCTCTTTTCTGAAATGTGTGCTCTTACTTAGGGGGTGTGAGATTTACCAAGCCAGGTACAGCTGAGGAGATATTAAGGAGCTTAAAATTCATGTGACAAAATAAACCACTTGTTCCCAATAAGCAGGACTAGCTGATGGATTGCTGGGCCTCAGAACTTCAGCTGCCTGCTCTGCCAGCCTCAGGCCTGTGGGCTCGCTGGCTGGGGAAGACTCAGTGCGAGCTGGACTCAGCAAACCCAGACAAAATCAGCCACCGCCAACCAAGAGCACTCTGTGCTCGTTTCTGTTTCCACATGAGGGCCTCTACTTTATGAGAACTAGGACCAATTCATATTTTGATGAGACATGGACACACAGGAGCTAAAGCACTGCATCTCTGCTTTATCCCAGCATGCCTAGGGGCATCGCGGGAGGAAGTAACGCTCAGTGGACCTGCTTCTTGACCAGAGCTACACAATTCCTTGACTAAGGATTTGACTTTTAGGTAAAGTTTTGTGGGGGTGCAGATGCCCGCCGCGTGTAGGAAGACACCAACAGACACTCACTCATGCAATTCGCAAGGGGTCTTTATTATCCAGGCATGCGTGGGGCTCACTGAACACACAGGAACAGAGAGCCCCGAGTTGGGCCCGAGCAGGGCTTATATGCTTTAGAACAAAGGGAGGAGGGGTTTTTGCAAGCGCGGTTAC
>PVLD010032697.1:0-14378 GCA_004027595.1 Dinomys branickii
GAGGGAAAGGAACAGGAGGGCATGCGAGAAGGGAGGGACGTGACTCAGAGACAGGAGAGCTGCCTAACACGCACCATGAGCCCACAGGCCGCCCAGATTAACACAGCCTGTGGGAGGCCCAGGGCCCACAGAGCTAAGGGCTGCCAGCTGCTGCAGGGGACTTGTGACCCAGAGCTGCTGCATCCAGCCAAGGAGGATGCTGGCTAGAATACTTTGATAGACAGGGGTAGCACGACTCCTCCTGACACCAATGCTATTCCAGAAATGTGTCTGCAGGCACTGGCGTGGAAACAGAGACCACTGGGATCTTCCCTGCATTAGGTTTTGCCAACCTGGCACTGAGTTCTATGGCAAAATCCTTGCTTAGCCTCGGTGAAGGAATCTTGCACCGTGCTGTGTTTCCTGGGTTGGAGGCAGTATTAGTGTCAGCAGTTCCTTGGTCACCAAGGCTGACACTAAGCTGGGTCATTCTTGAGTCTCACAGGTATAAGTCACACCGACCAAAACCACAGTTGACACTTATGCAGGCCACAGCACACGTCCATTCCGCTGCGGACAAGAGTCTGTGCTTGGTGCAGGAATGTGTCCAGAGGCTGCACCTGTGAGCACTGGCCCAGGGACAGCTGTGCTAGCTGAGGTGGGTGCACATGTCCTTGGCCACCAAGGCTGAGGCTGAGCTCAGTCCCACCTGAAACGCACAGCTGCAGGGACCAGTGAAGTCTGCAGCTGTGAGGGATATAACAGGTCCATGCTACAAATGGCAGGAACTTGGGTAAATACTCAAGTCTTTCCACTGGTGTGCAGTTCTTCAGCTTGTGCCAGGGAAGGGCTAGGAGCTCAGTATCTCCACTCTGGCCTACACACAGGGCCTTTGGTTTCTGCCTGTCGGTAGACAGTTTCTCGCTGTAGTAGCCCTGCATTGAGCTCCCAGACATATTCCTGTGCTGGTCTCAGTGTCCTGCTACCCAGCAGGTGGAGTCCAGCTCCACCACTGCTACCTGAAGCTGTGGGAGGTAATTTAGAGGCTGTGAGCTTCTTGGCTAATGTGCTTTCAGTAGTTCAGTCTGCAGGTTTTGGTGGGGGTTTGAGTGATGGAGCTACACCTAGGACCAGGGTTCACCTTGGCAAGACCTCGACTGGGTTAGAAGTCTAAGGCCTGGACTCAGTTCCCTCCCCCTCCTCCAAGTGGGAGGTATCTCTCTTCACACTGCTGGCTGTTGGAGGGGAGGTGGCGTCACCACCTCTTTCCTTTCTGCCTTCCTCAATACTCAACACATCTTCTTTATTGCCCCTCACCAGGCTTCTTTACCATTAAGGTAGTTTTGTCAATCTGTGGGGAAGCTACTGCCCAGAGACATCTTAGCTACCAGCTCACATATTTCCCTCCTCAGATGAGTTTGTTTACTTCTTGGAGCCACTGGCTAATCCGTGAGAGAGAAGAGAATTGAACAGTATGAATGTGCTATGAATTATCCTGAAAAATAAATGCTTCTCAGTGCTGTATTACTATCGGTTGTACTGGAATTTTGATGATGTAAATTCAGGAAGGGATTTGATTTCTCCAGTGCCTATATGGCTTTCAAAAAAGGATGAAAGTAGGGAATTCAGCTTTCAAGAGGAAAAAAATAAAATTCAGGGCAAAAAAGGACTTGAGTATTTGAACTGGAATTTAATATGTAAAACCTTGTAGAAGTGACTCAGAGTTCTCAATAAAGACTTGTTGGTAGCTGATTCAATTTAGAACAGCAAAATCTGTGAATATAAATACTAATCCAGGCTCAGGAAGGACTCCTAGCTTCAAACAGATTTCAATCAATGGGACTTCATAATAATATTTTTAAAACTTTCATGTCCTCCACATGTATTTTCATATATCAGCTTGGAATCATTTAACTTTTGTGGTAATCTGCAGCACAAATCATGAGAGTAAGCTGACAGTTGGAAGTACATGTCATGTTAATGAGTAAAGAAACATATGTGGTATCAATACTTAGGTATATGATGATGGGTAGAAAATGAATACATGGGTGAAAGGGCAATGCAATACTGTGAACCAGAACACATGTATTGCTGTTAAATGGTTTGAGCCATATTTTCTAGGCTCTTTCTAAAATACAGCAAATTTAGGATGCTTATGGCCAGGTAAAATGACAACTCAATAAAATAGGGCTAAATATTTGAACAGACACTTCACTAGAGATGATATATGTGTGGTCAGTAAACACACAAAGCAGTCTTCAACACATTATTCCTCAGGAAAATGTAAATTTTCTAATTTACAGAACGATATTCCAGTACAGACTCACCAGAATGGTCCAAAATAAAGCAGTGTTTTCATTCATACATTGTGTCATCTTGGGGAGTCTAGAGGTTTGACTGAGTGACTCAGCAGAAAGCCAAGGTGCTTAATTTGTACACATCCTGAGCCTATGGAAGAGGAGGGCATGGAGACTGTGTGAGAGCTACTCGCCCCCTGGATGGGGTAGCCTGTTTACTATGTAAGAGAAGGAAAGAGGCTGCTTGCAGCCATTCCACCCTTTTGCTCTTGTTTTGCTGTGCTCTGTTGCCATGAACAGTTTGCCCTCTGCTATGCTCCACTCTGCCTCTGAGCCAGCCACGTATGAACTGAAACCTCCACAAACTGTAAGCTAAATGAACTGTTCCTTCCTTCATTTTGGGTGTTGGGTATTTTGTTTCAGCAACGAGAGAAAAGTGACCAAGACACAGAGGTTGTTTGTGGTTCCCTATGCCTATAGTTCTAGCGACTTAGTGAGACACTGTCTGAAAATAAAATTACACATGTGTGGGTATGTAGCTCAGTGAGAAGACCCTAGGACCCTAAAAGCCCCAGCTGTGAAACAAAATGTACTAAGCAGACCACATATTTTGGATGGGAAGGAACTGAATCTCATTTATTAGTGGTGAAAATGTGAAATTTTCACACTTGTTAGAAGTTTATTTTTCTTGTAGAGTATGTTGTACACCTATTTTGGACCCAGTAGTTCCACTTCTTGGTATTTATTACAAAGATTGAAAATGTATATTCAATCAAGTAGAGTTCAACCCATGCTGGCTCAGAGCTGCTGTGCGACAGCCTTAAGCCTAGGAGGGTTTTCAACGAATTCTGTGATCTCTCTGTCATTTTACAAGGGCTGCTGGCATGGAGTAATTTTCCCATATCTCTACTTGCTCAGATTCTCTGAAATACTCCCTTATGATATGATTCTTATTTCATAAGCCCTCAAAGCTGCACCCACTTGCCACCACCTGGAGTAAAACTCAGATCGTAATCTAAAATATTTGGTAGATTCTCAGGAAATCTGTTCTTTTCAAAGAAACCTCTTCACTCTGCCTTCCCACCAGGGTTTGAAGGAAGCAAGCATATAGGTGTGCTAATGGGCAAATTATAAACTTCTCTGATTGTATGTTTGAAAGCAATAACCAGTCCATTCAGCAGGAGGCACTAATTGAACACCTGCACTACTTTGTTAGGAATTGATTTGAATGAATATAGAGCTATTGGGTGAAAAAGCAGAGATGAATACTGGATGTCCTCATAATGATGACCACCTGATTAAAACATAGAGAATAATAACCAGGACAGATGACATTAACATATGCTTCAGATATGCTACAGAAAAAGAACTGTGAACTAAAAGGACCTGAAACATTTCTTCTTACAAAGGAAAAATTGTATTGAGGAATATTTCGTGAGGGATGTAGCCCTGGAGTTGTACCTTAAGGTACGAGTGAGCTTTTACTCTGTAGAAATGGTGGCAAAAGGGAGCAGACAGTGCACGGTGACATGCCAGTCTTTGCAGCGATGGAAAAGGGATATATTTGCCTAGAGGAATAGTGGAGCAGAGTAATGGGGGGAAACACTCAAGTCAGACAACAAATGTCTTACTATACTATTAAGATGTTTGAGTTTTAGCTATGGAATGTTTACTGCAGCTCTTGGTCCTAATATTCTAAAGAGCAGTTAACCAAGATCAGTTGTCAGCAAACGATAGCCCGAAGGTCAGATCTGGTTTTGAGCCATGTTTGTGCAACCTGCTAAGAATGCTGTTTCCATTTCAAGAGGATCAAACGTACCAAAACAAGAAGAATATTTAATGACAACTAAAAGTGCTATGAGATTCACATTTCAATGTCCGTAAATACAGCCATGCTAATTTATTTATGTATTGCGTATGGCTGCTTTTGTGCTTCCATGGCAGAGTTGAATAGCTGTGTCAGAGACAGTGCAGCCTGCCAGTCCTGACATATTCACTACCTTGTTCTTTGAAGAAATAGTTTGTCAGCCCTTGCCCTAAGCAATCAAAATCTGAAACTTATTTGAGAATCTTATTTGCTTCTATTGATCATTTATGGTGGGAAAACACCACCACTTTCTTTTTAGCTGTCTGGCCATTTTTATTTTCTACTCATTCATATTTTATACCACCCCAGTACACCATATTAAAAAAAACTCTTTACAAACAAAATCATGGTACAGTATGAAAAGCATTCTCTGCAATGAAATTTTCAAAAGGAAGGTCCTAAAATAATCTGTGTAATGACCAGCGCTGAAATGGTTGCAATGCATGGCATTATCATCTGTAAGAGGAAACCATAAAACAGGCTGCAGGACAGCTAACATACATGAGCACAAAATGCATTTACCCAAGTACATGCATGGGTGGTGTGTACTGTGCAGGGTGCTCTTTCTAGTGTTTGAACACATAGGCTTTCATAGCCAGGGCCTGCACCACTTATCAGCTTCTTGGATCGGGTCAGGACTTGAGGTTATTTTGCCCCTAAGAAATGAATGAAGAGTTTGGGACAATAGTAGATTCGGGGCTTGTCACTTTACATGACTAAGTCCGGCACAGGCTGCCCATAGTACCTCAAGCCAACATGGAGGTTACTCTGTTAGACGGAAATAAATAAATCTAAAGCACTCATACGCCCTTAGGATTGGCAATGGTCTCCCACTTTTCTGCTCTCCCTTAGCACCTTGAAGCAAGTTGCTATCATTTCCATCATCATCATCTTCACCACCACCACCACCATCACGCCCATTAGTGTAGCTGTCATTTTTGAGAAGACTAAAGACTTTACATTGATGATTTCTTTTAGTCCAGTCAAGATTCTTACAAGATCACTATATCACAGACTCAAGAGCTAAAGCTTACAAAAATATTTAAGGTTGTTAGATACTATAGAGCTCTTAGGTGACAAGGCTGTATTTGGTCATGGTCTATCAATGCCCTCTTCTATGTCATCTTCTCACTATAGCATGTTGCCTCCTATGCCTCTGTTGATGGTAGATGTAGAAGCTTGGTGTGTGCCCTCTAAAATCAGTTCATTTAAAAAATTATGGTAGAAAACACAAAATCTACCATCTAAATTATTTCTAAGTGTTTCAACATCTGTTCTAAGATCAACAGAGCTATTTACATTTACATTATTATGCAGTAGATCTCTAGAATTGTTCTTTTTTTGACACTTTTATTTTAAAAATAAAAGAACAAAAACATATTAACAAACACACAAAATAGCACAAGAATAGTACAATCAAAACTGAATTACAGACAAAGTCACAGGGAATTAACAATGGTTGTTGTATTACATATTGATAACTTCGAAGTGTATACTCAGGAAAACAAATATAGACATGAAAAATTGATCAAACAAATAAGCATTATCTATTCCTTACAATAAAGTGGCCTAAGTCAGTAGTACAATTATGTTAGCTATGCTGCATGTACATACATACATACATACATAATTTTTTTATTTTTTTTAAATTTTATTTTAAAGACAAAAGAATGGAGGCATATGAACCAGAAAAGCCATAAACAATACAGAAAATACAAAGTTATACAGAATATAGTAGGAAATTAGCACTGGATGTTGTATTACATAGTTATCTTCACATTAGTTAACACAAAAACATTAAAGGAAATACCAAATTATAGAGAAGATAGTAGGGAATTTGCACTGGATGCTGCATAATATAAAGTTATCTTCACTTCTGTTAATACAAAAACGATTGAGGAAATACAGAATTATAGAGAATATAGAAGGGAATTAGCTCTGGATGCTGTCCTACATAATGTTACCTTCATCTTTGTTTCTCAGTTACACAGATGATGGCCCATGTGATCATTCAATTTTTCTCCTCCCTCATCACCGTTGCCCTACCACTCAATCATTCATCTTCACTGTGATAATAACTGTACTCCTGGGTTTATCTATATCCTTGGACACTCGCCTTGGGAAGAGATATAGCTGCCTCAGACTATACTATAACATACATGGGTGTATACAAACTGCCATGGTTGGAGGTGGGAAAGCACATATGTGCTCACAGCGGACCACCCGGCTCCACCCTGTCGTCGTGCTATGGGTGGGGGTGGGTCCAGTCCATGAGGTGCCCTAAGTGGGGCCCACAGTGGAGCAGCCATGGGGCCCACAGCGGAGCAGCCACAGGTCCCACAGCAGAGCAGCCACGGGGCCCACAGTGGAGCAGCCATGGGGCCCACAGCAGAGCAGCCACGGGGCCCACAGCAGAGCAGCCGCGGGGCCCACTGCAGATCATCCGTGGGGCTAGAATTGCTCTTCTTGTAAGATTAAAACTCTATACGCATCAAAACTCTGTACCTCATTCATTTCTCCCTTCCCCTAGCCTAGGTATCCACCATTCTACTCTCTGCTTCTCTGAGTCTTCTACTTTACATAGCCCTTATGGAATGCAAAAATATCTTTCTGTGACTAGCACGATGTCCTCAAAGTTCACTTATTTTGTACCATGTAGGAGGATTTCTTTACATTTTGAGGTACAATAACATTCCATCATATGTATGCAGCAATTTTCTTGTGCATTTGTCCCTAGATGGACATTTGGGTTGCTTTCACCTCCTGGCTGCTGTGACTAGTGCTGCAATGAATGGGAATATGCAAATGTCTCTTTGAGATGATGGTTCCACTTCTGTTGGCTATATCCTCAGAGGTATGATTGTTGGCTCATATTATAATTATCTTTTTAATCTTTGAGGATCATCCATGCTATTTTCCAGAGCAGCTGCACCAATTTTCCTTCCCTCCTGTGGAATATATTTGAATTTGTATAAGCTGAATGTTTTTTTAGTTTCAAAGAGAATGAAAAAAATAACAAAAGAATAACAGCATAGAAAAAAACAAAACAACACAAAAACAATAAAAGTGATAGAGTTGCAAAACAAAATGACAAAAATTAACATTGATTGTTAAATTTTTTTGAGCAGTTTTGCACACTTATATCTAGTAATCTGCACAACTAATTTGAAGACAACAATATGCAATATAACAACCTTTGGTGAATTCCTTCCACCTTGTTTAGTAAAGCTCTGTATTGTTTCTAATGTTTTTTATTATTATTTTAAAATTGTCTTTAAAGTTTTATCAATCTTGCATTCTTACATCTGATAATCTGAGCAACTTCACTGAAGATAACGACAAGCTGAATGTTTGTATTGCTGTTGAAAGTTCAAGAATACAGCAATTCCAAAAATCTAGTCCTTATCACTCTGGGTAAATTCAAAGTAAAGGGAGTTGCATGTGGTGGCACATCACTATAATCCAGCACTGTGGGTTGCTGATGCAGGAGAATGGTAGTTTTGAGACTAACCTGGGTAACTTACTGAGATCTACCTCAAAATAAAAAAAATTAAAAGTACTTGTAAGATAGATAATTGTGAAGGAACTGTCTCCAATGCCCAGTAGTGTAAGTTAAAAAGAATGAAACAAGAAGGAAGGAATGAAGAAAGAAAGACAGGAAGGATGGAAGGAAGGAAGGGAAGAAAGAAAGGAGGGAGATAGTGAGGGATGGAGGGAGAGAGAAAGAATGAAAGAAAGAAAGAAAGAAAGAAAGAAAGAAAGAAAGAAAGAAAAAGAGAAAGAAAAACAGAAAGAAAAGGGAAATCAGAGCTACACGAGCACCCAAATTATATGCCACTTTAAAACAAAACTTTCTCTTTACACAGATTTCTAGAAATGAAATAAGAAAATACGATTGAGTTTTACTTCCAAAGTTCGTCAGTGTCCATAAATCTAGCACAGGCTCTTCAGGGAAGGATTGAAATAAAAGAGAAAATGGTGTAAAATTGGAAATAAGTTTGTAAGTTTAAATAAAATCCATGATAAATGTACAATATTAGTCACCCCCAATCAATGTAGAGTTTATTCAGAGCAGGCAAGCAGTGGCTCAAATTCTAAACCATTCACCACTGTCACCAAATCAGTGGAATCTGAAGTTGAGACTTCCAAGCACCTCAATGTCCTCTTAATAAAATTCAAGAAGTTGTGCCTAGAACTGATCCCTTAAATTGAGACACTTCTAGGTAGGTGGAAGCAACTTCAGAGCATACACTTAAGTGAAGTAAATCAGACACACAAGTTTAAATACTGCATTGCTTCTCTTGGTGAGAAACTCAAAGGGTAAATAAGGACCCAAATGGATGACAGACATTGGGAAGCAGAAAGAAAATGCTCAAATGAGAAGGGGAACAAGGCAGGGAGGAAGGGGGAGAGAAGGAGGCAATAGGGATAAAAAATTTAAAAGAATGGAATGAAACAATAGAAACAAAGTTTTATAAAGGGAGAGGGGAAGAAGGACTGAAGGGAAAGGAATGAGCAAAAACTGAATTAAGACATATTATGGAAAGTACAAATTTTCTATGATGAATGTAATCATTATGTATGTCAAAACATACTAAAAAATGAATGAAAAAATCTCTGATCCTTGACCTACCATTGTGTGGCCAGTTTATCTCATGGGCTGAACTGCATTAACTGGGGTCTTTTTTCATTTCTGAATCAATATTTTTCACTCATTTTTAAGTAACCATTCCTTAAGCCAGTGTTGCTGACACGGTCAATGTATCTTTGGCATCACTTAGACTTTTAGGTCTTTAAGAGACCTTCATAAATTATGTCAGCTTCTCTGTCTTCCACCGATGTTGCTTTAGACCTCCAGTATTCATTGCAGTTTTCATAGCTACTGGGCTCTCTGTGAGTATATACATGGGTATTTTTTTCTATATGAGTGAAGATGGAAAATCTTCTGAGTGGGTGGTAATGAATAGCAGGGGAGACAGAATATTTGGAATAACGTGCTTTTGACTTCACTGAGAGCCATAGGACTCTCCTCCTATCCCAGCAGTGTTCCATTGGGTGGAGATGAAAAGTAACACAGGAATTAAGGTTTATTTTCTCAGACCTTTTTAGCGTGGAAGTTGCAGAATCCTAATAACTACTGAGGAAAGAGCAGACTGGACTGGAGCAACAGCGTAGGCCTAGATAACTCCAGATATGGGGAGAGGAGTTCAGAAGCTGAAATTTTCTGTGCTCTACCTTCACAGAAAATCACTTGGCCTGTTAGAATCTAACCTTCTCAGCAGACTTGAGGGTTCAAGGCTACACCTGTGACATTGCAGGAAGGCTATAAAGCAGGAAATCCTTCACATAGACTGAAATATGTACTATGTGGAGATGAAGGAATGCCACTGGACTAGGATTTGAGGTGCTTGGTTTCAAATTCTGGCTCTACGCTTACCTGATTGGATGACTCTGAACAGCTCCATGCTCTGAATTTTCTTCCCTATCTGGATAAGGAGAACAAGCTTAGATCTTGTCACACTGTATTTATTGGTGAAGGACAACTAGGTGTTGCATTTCCAACTCATCAACTGAGACCTTTGCTAAACTCAAGAAGAATAAATTACTTTACAAAACATATGTTGAGGGGACAGCAATGTCAAGTTCCAATGCATGTTTTAAACACTTACTCTCAATTTTTGAACCTCTCTCTCATGAGAGACCGATGACAAACATTTGCTCTGGACAGGTACCAGCGTGCAGAACATATTTTAAGGGCACTGGTTTAGAGAAGGATTGGCAAACTATAATTTCCAGGTCAAATTAAGCACAGTGTTTCTTTTTTACAAATGTATGTTCCTCGACACAGCTGCACTCATTCACATAAGATATTGTCTGTGGTTGTTTTCACAGCTACAATGACAGAGTAAAGATGTGACAGTAATCCTTCAGTACTAAAAATAACTACTATCTGACCTTTTACAAAACATTTTGTCTACCTTGGTTTGTAGACACCAGAAAATAAGGGAGCAATACTAATTTCCTAAGGCTCTTTCAAGCACCAAGAGATTTGAGGTCTGCCAAGATTCTTGGTAAAAACCAAAATCAATTGTATGACTCTGAAAGAAAAAATAAGCAGAAAATGCCGTCTCTTTCAGTGAATTCAATATCTTATACACATTCCATTTCAGAAAGAAAATACTTTGTCTTTCCATCCCCTTACACTACCAACATCCTTGGGTATCACTCCTATATCTTCTGATTAGATAAGTAATTGGGTGTTTGCCGAGTAAAGTCATTGTCCAGATTTCTTCTTTGTTCAATTCCTGCAAAAGTGTACCCTCTCATGTCTCCATTTCCAAAACTACCCTTGTCCTGCATAATTATTAACTCTGTGTACGACTTTTGTAGGATGAATTGCAATTCATGGGTATTACCTTAGCACTTCTTTCCAGTTGGATGATCTTCACTTGTGGAGGTTCAAGAAGAACTAGTGGAGTGTCCCTTTACTCCATGTATTCAAAATCCATAGAGAAAGCCAACATTTTGAATAGTGGAGAATGTGCTTCACATTTATGAACAAGTGGACTTCTTCACTCTGATCTACAGAATCAGTCTTCTTCAGATACCAAGAGAACAGCATTCCTGAGAAGGAGAGGCCTCCTGCTGATAGAAAAGTAGTGATGGGGGAAAACAAATAGCATAATCTCTGCAGGCAGGGTAGGATGACAAAGGAAAAGAGAAAGGAATAGGGTTATGTAAGCTCATTCTAGCATCTCCTGCCAAAGAGGGCAGGTCATTCTCAGATGGAGAGTCCTGGAGGATTACACACATGCATTATCCTGCACAAGAAGGAAACATCAGGCATGGAGATAACAACATACTTCCAATGCCAACATGACAGATCTGGAATCCCTTCTCTGATTCTTCTCACTACCTCTTCTGCTGTGGAAAGGAAAACTCCATTGGTTGCCTTATCACTAGAACTACAAAATTCAATCCAGGATTTTCCTTTTTGCTAGTCAGGACTTTGCCACTTCTGCCTCAGGAATATCATGAAAACTTTTTCTTCCTTAACCACTTCAAGCCCTAAACAAAAAAGGATTTACAGTGTCTTGGATCTAAAAGACACATTGAACCATATCACATCCCCCCTGGTTTGAGAATCTCTGCAGGGCAGAGTTCCTTATACCCTATGTTCAACTTGGAGGACATATACAATTACTTCTTTTCTGTCCTAGGAACACAGAGGACGCTCTTACCCTCAGGATAGTCACAGATGGAGAAGCTAGAGATTTAATATCTGGTAACAATCAACACGTTTCTGATAAAGGCATTAGCCACTGTGAAGAACAACTGAGGTACAGTCTTCACAGATGCTGCGCCTCTGTGGGTCTGAGCTCAAGTGGACCATAGTGGTAACAAGCTCACTGGTGCAGGATTTTATTGTACCTTTCTCCTTCCCTCACACACTCACCCTGCTCTCCTATTCCTGATGTCTTGCACTACCTCCCAGGTAAACTACCTGCTCTGCATTCCTGCTCTCAGGCTCTGCTTTAGAGGAAACACAAACTAATCCATTATTTGTGGAATTAGGAGGCTTTTATCAGTAGGGCAATAAAAATAAGAAACCTGAAGCATGGACAAGTGAAACCATTTCTTGGAAGTTTTACTTCTAGAACGTGGCACACCTAAAGGATAGATCCAGGACCAGTGATTCAACCTTACTGGTGTATAGATTCCATATAATGTTCGAAGCACTTTTCTTGTAGTACCATTTATATCTGTAACATTTTATGATCAAATTCATATGCACTAATAGGCATAAGCTATTTTACAGCTCTTGGAGAAGATGGCATCTTTGCAATTAAGCAAAATGTTAAATACTTACCTAATGAGCTTTGTTCAAGTGCTAGGATCCATTCTTAGTAATTGGAAGAATGGAGACTTTATCAGCTTTTTATTCGTTTGTTTTCTGAAGCATTCATATTACAAGTATTCCTTGCCATGTTGCATTTTTTTGAACTATAGCCAAATAAAGCACTTTACAAGCAAAATAGGCCACACAAATGATTTATTATCATTCAAAACTAAATGAAACTGCTTCAAAGTTGAACAACTAAGCTTTCAAAGGTAAATACTCAAACGAGGCTTCTTTATTTAAAGAAATTCAAAGTAGCTCTCAAATATTAGCTCTAATTTGTCATAAACAGAAAAAAATCACTATCAAATAGTTAGCTATTTTTATTTTGCCATTCCCAGTCTTTTAATGGATCAGGGATATGAAGACAGCAGAGTGTTGGAAATCATTTGCCTCCTGTCCTTGAATGGAGTAGCAGGTAAGAGCTTCCATCCTCGAAATGTTTTCTCACCTTCTCTAGTCTAATAATCCTTCAGTTACATGGAAATTTGGCCAAAGTAAATTCCTATCTGAGTCTGAATCTAAAAATTAACTAATAATACACTATCTGCAGATGTGTTGGAGTTTGTAAAATTGGTACATGTTTATAGTCCATAATAATTACATTCATTTAGGTAATTGGTACATAATCATCTTATGTCCTGGTTATTTTACTTCCCCTTCCTCCCTGTCCCATCCTCCCTGTTCTCTACATGTCAAGAAAGTGTCTGCCTGTTTCACATCACCTCCTCTTTTGCTTTTTAAATTACTTATATTTTGGAGTTCTTATGTAAGAAAAACGATGCTATATTGAACCTCTTGTATCTGCCTTATTTGACTTAACATTATGGTCTTAAGATCAATCCATTTTCCCAGAAATGACTCAAATTTGTTCCTTTTCATGGCTGAGTAGTATTCCATTGCATATACATGACTTTTGAAGAGGGCTTTTCACTGAAGGAACTACTTAGAAGTATGAATACAGTTAGGAGAACCATTATGTGATGTTGGGCACCAGTGCATAGCAACATCAGGAAGCTATTAAGATGCTTAGGCCTGATGAGGCAAAGGAGGGAAAAGAGCCAATAGGCATAGTGAGAGCTGGAACCGTGGGAAAAGGTGCCCTTGACAAGAACTGTGATCCTGAAAGAATGGTATGGAGCTGGAAAGAAACAGAAGAATAATTAATTTCACCATTTAAAAAATCTCCTGTGCTCTGATCACTCTCCAGGTACCTCCTCTCTGCTGAAACCAAGCAGAAGCTGGAGTGATGGAGCGTCTGGCCAATAGAAGTCAGCCTCCTGGGGTGCAGAGCAGGGCACAGAGAGATGGAGAGAAGACTTAGGAGCTAACAAAGGAAGAGAAAATATTCTCTTTGCTGAAATATAAGTAGGGAGCACAAGCTCACGTATATCAGGTGGCGAGGAAAGGATCTTTTGGGATAAGAACCTGAATAGTGAGACCTGAAAGATGGTGAGGAGCTAGAGCTGCAACCCAGACAGGGAGGACAGCAATGCAAAAGCCTAGGGGCAGGAGAGAGCCTGTGTCTTATGACAATGTGTCTCCCTCACCGCTTAGCATAAGATCTTGTGTTATTATGAATTAATAAAATTAGCAGTTCCCTAGCCTTATCTTAGATTCTCTGTATCAGAATCTGGAGAGAGTCATCCTGGGTATCAAAGAACACGTTAAATAACCCTAAGTAATTCCTGGCTACCCAGGCCCACAATCTCCCAAGCAGGGGAACAGATGAAGGCATAAATAAAAAGTGAGACAATGGAGTATGATTTCGGGGCTTCCAGGAGGGACTAATTCTTTTCCAGTTTCTATATTCGCTAAATTAGCCAAGGATTTTTCTGGGTTGCCCATTTTTATTAGGTTTTCAAATAAGGGAGGGGGAATACTGAACAAAATGCAGGAATCTGGGTAGGACTCTGGGTAAGACTTGGGATTACTTTCAAGGACTCCTCCAAGTAAAATTATGTTAATTTAGGAGAGCTATGTTATCTCCAAAAGGGCCTTCACAACAAGGCTGAAATGCCTGCAGCCATAGTTTCCTTGAAGTTAATAGTAGTAGGAGCCAGACATCCTTTGCTTTGATCACCTTATCCTTGAGGTGTCACAGCTTCACAGGCCAATACAGGCCTAAGCAGCGACCACTGACTCATAGAGGTTCATTTTCTATGAATCAGCTGCCCATCTGCTGACAAGGTGCCTAAGACTCGCACAACTCCCAAGTGAATATGAAAAGCCAACTGGTTAATGTTAAATCTTGCTCAGAGCCACTTCGTAGTGGTCCCCAACACTGGGAAATAGGTGAATGCTGTTATTAGGAACATTTAGGAAATCCTGCTCA
>PVLD010032698.1:0-14377 GCA_004027595.1 Dinomys branickii
AAATAGTGATAGTTTGACTTCTTCCTTTCCTATCCTTATTCCTTTTATTTCTCTCTCTTGTCTGATTGCTCTGGCTAGTGCTTCCAGAACTATGTTGAATAGGAGTGGTGACAATGGACATCCTTGTCTTGTTCCTGACTTTAAAGTGAAAGTTTTCAGTTTATGTCCATTTAGTATGATGTTGGCTGTTGGTTTCTTGGAGATGGCTTTGATCAGATTGAGGTAGAAGCCATCTATTCCTATTTTTTCTAAGGTTTTTAACAAGAATGTATGTTGGACTTTATCAAAAGCCTTCTCTACATCTATTGAGATGATCATGTGGTTTTTGTCTTTGACTGTATTAACATAGTGTATTACATTAATTGATTTGCAAATAATGAACCATCCCTGCATTCCTGGAATGAATCCTACCTGGTCGTGGTGTATAATTTTCCTTATGATTCGCTGTAATCTATTTGCCAGTATTTTGTTGAGTATCTTTGCATCTATGTTCATTAGCGAGATTGACCTGTAGCTCTCTTTCTTGGTTGGGTCTCTCTCTGGTTTTGGTATCAGTATAATACTTCCCTCCAGAAATGTGTTGGGGAGAGTTGCTGCCTTTTTGATTTCATTGAAGAATTTGAGGATTGTTGGCATTAGATCTTCTCTAAATGTTTTATTGAATTCTGCTGTGAATCCATCAGGGCCTGGGATTTTCTTTGTTGGTAAGTTTTTAATGACGTTTTCAATCTCATTAATTGATATTGAGTTGTTCAGGATTTTTACGTCTTCCTGATTCAATTTTGGCAATTTGTACCTTTCTAGGAATTTGTCCATTTCTTCTGTATTTTCTCTCCTATGGGAATACAGATTTTCAAAGTAGGTATTAATGATCTTTTGTATTTCTTTTGGATCTTCAGTGACTTCATCCTTTTCATTCCTTATTGCATGAATTTGAGATCTTTCCCTTCTTTTTTTGGTAAGGTTGGCTAGGGGTTTATCAATTTTATTTATTCTTTTGAAGAACCAGCTCTTTGATTCACTAATTTTTTGTAGAGTTTTCTTCATCTCAATTGCATTAATTTCTGCCCTGAGTTTTATAATCTCCTCCCTTCTTTGGGCTCTTGGTCTGGCTTGTTGCTCTTTTTCTAAGAGTTTGAGGTGTATCATTAAGTTATTTATTTGCTCTCTTTCTATTTTCTTTGTATATGATTTCATTGCTATAAATTTCCCTCTGAGGACTGCTTTCATTGCATCCCACAGATTCCAGTGGATTGTACTTGCGTTTTCATTTATTTGTAGGTAATTTTTAATTTCTTCTTTAACTTCTTGTGTGACCCATTGGTTATTCAGTAGGTTGTTGTCTAATTTCCACGTGTTTATGTGGTTTTTGGTGTTCTTTTTGTCATTTATTTCCAATTTTATTGCACTGTGGTCCGATAATATGCATGGGATTATTTCAATTCTTTTGCATTTAGGTAGATATGCTCTATGCGCTAGAATGTGGTCTATTTTGAAGAAAGACCCATGTGCAGCAGCTGAGAAAAATGTGTATTATGATGTTGTGCAGTGGAGCACTCTGTATACATCTACTAAGTCCATTTGTTCACACTTTTGGTTCAGGTCTGTTACTTCTTTGCTGAGTTTCTGTCCGGTTGACCTGTCTCTTTGCGTCAGAGGGGTGTTTAGGTCCCCTATTACAATAGTGTTATTAGTTATTTGATTTTTCACGTCTCTTAAGATTTGACTTGTAAAGTTAGGTGCTCCATGGTTTGGTGCATAAATGTTTAAGATTGTTACCTCTTCCTTTTGCAGCTTTCCCCTAGCTAGTATGTAGTGGCCTTCTTTATCTCTTTTGATTGTTTTTGGTTTGAAGTTTACATTGTTTGCAAACATAATAGCTACCCCTGCTTTTTTCTGGGGCCTGTTGCATGGAGAATTGTTTTCCAACCTTTAACTTTCAACCTTTGGATTTCTTTTTGAGTGAAACGTGTTTCTTGTATACAGCATATCGTTGGATTGTGTTCCTTAATCCACTCTTCCAATCTTTTCCTTTTGACTTTTGAGTTGAGGCCATTTACATTAATGATTATCATGGTTATATGTTGGCTTATTCTAGTCATGTTATTTACTTTATGTTTTTCTTAGTTTGTTGACTGTTTACTTGCTTGTTCTGTTTAGGGAGTTATTTCTAATGTTGTTCTTGGAATTGTGGTCTCTTTTTTCTCTGTCTAGAATATCTTTTAGTGCTTTTTCCAGTGCTGGTTTGGCACTCATGAAGTTCTTCAGTTGTTCTTTGTCATGGAAATATTTTATTTCTCCATTGAATTTGAGGGATAGTTTTGCAGGATATATCAGTCTGGGTTGGAAGTTGTTTTGTCTCAGAATCTGTAATGTCTTGCTCCAAGCTCTTCTTGATTTCATGGTTTCCGTTGAGAAGTCTGCTGTGATTCTGATGGGCTTTCCTTTATAGGTGATCTGTTTCATTTCTCTAGCAGCTTTTCATATTGTGTTCTTTTGCTGGATATCTGTGATCTTGACTATTATATGCCTGTGTGTGTTTTTCTTTGGGTTATGGATCATTGGGGTTCTATATGCCTCGATTAACTGTACTTCAGTATCTTTTACCTTGTTTGGGAAATTTTCTGCTATTATTTCAGCAAATATTCTTTTTATATCGTTTGTGAGATCTCCTGCTGTTTCACACACTCGTATAACTCGAATATTGTTACGTTTTGCCTCATCTTGGAGCTTTGGATTGACTTTTCTTGTGTCTTTGATGATATCATGAGATTCTTCCTTTCACGCTCATAAGCTGCCATACTGTCTTCAAGTTCTGAAATTCTATCTTCGGTTTCATTTAAGTGGTTTTGCAACCTTTCAGTGTAAGTTTTCAAATCCTGGCATTCTCTTTGGACCTGTTTCATTCTTGGCAATTCATTCTTAAATTGCTCTTGTAACGTTTCCATTTGTTGCCTATTTTCTTCTAATCTTTTATCTATTTCTTCTCCATGTGTACGGAACATTTCTTCCATCATTGTTTTCAGCTCGTTTTTTGTCTGCGAGATCATTGCAGGTATGTGGCTTATTTCTGCTTTAAGCTCTTTTATGGCCTGTTGGAGTTGTTTCATTTCAGATGCAATCGTTTCATAACTTGCAGGTATGTGGCTTCCTGGTTCCCCTGTATCCTCGCATTCAAACTTGTTCTGGGTGGGGTTGAGTTTTGAGACTGCGTTTTGTTCCTCTGTTTTCCCATTTTTGGGTATCAGATTCGAAATGTGGAGCTATACATTCCCCAGGCAGTTCAGCAGGCAAAGGTCTGCTGGAGAGGCGGCTCCAATGATTCCTTCTCTTTGGGAGAATGTCCCTTAAGCTGTCTGCTGAGATTTCCGCTTCTACTCCCTACCCCGAGACCTGGCTGGGGCGCATAAACAGCTCGCCGCCCCAGGGACCTTGCAGGCAGGCCACTCAGGTGTTTCTCCCTGGGTGGAGCTCCTCTCCCCCTCACAAATCCCATCGGGGCACCTAGCCAGCTCTTCCGACCCGGGGGATCCTGCAGTTAGTAAAGCTGCTCGGATGTCCCTCGCTGGGCAGAGCTTCTTCCTGACCCAGAAAAAAACGGTCAGGGCGCCCAATCAACTCACCCTGGGATCATGCCGACAGGAATGCCACTCAGATGTGTCTCCCTGAATTGAGCTTCTTCCCGACTCAGAAATCCTGCTGCGGTGTTCACTAGGCTCTCCCATTCGGAGATCCTTGCTGGCTGGAGATCCTGGCGCTCCCTGACGCTTCTCTGCCTCCTCTGCTTTCTCGCAGGAGCCACCGACCACAGCTGCCACTGTTCGCACAGCGCTGGCTGCGGGGGCGGGGCTCTGAGTGGGATCCCGGACCGCTGCCCAGATTGGCGCAATCTGTCCCAGTAGCACGTTCTCTGAGTTTACTCTGCTCTGCCGCCTCCAACAAATCCTGGTTACAGCCGCCTCTGAGCCGATCAGGTTCAGGAGCTGGGAGGGTCCGTCCCGCTGCAATCGCTCTCTTGGCTGTACGCAGATTGAGCCGAGCTGCGGCCCAAGTGCAGCGCCGATTCCTCGGGCGCCCAGCTCTCAGGATCCGCCCACTTCTTGCCGCACGGCTTATCCAGCCGGCCCTTTAATGCTCAGGCGGTGGAGAGCAACACAATCAGTTGGAATTTCACATCCGCAGACCGAGCACCCGTGCACAAAGGATAGGTCTCTGGGAGAGTTTCCCTCTGCTGCTCACCTGGTCGCCATCTTCCCGGAAGTCTTCCCCAGACCTTTTTAATTTTAAAATTTTGAGATAGGATCCTCTTGGTCATAAAGTTGACCATGCGGGGCTTAAATGTGCACTTGGACACCCTATTATCACACAGCACCACTCTGCCTTTAACCCCAATGACAGTGTGAACACTAGCAGGCAACTCAATGCTCCAACAAAGCCTAGTCACCCATCAGTCAGTAAGTACATCCCACAGCAGTAAGCATCGTGTACGTTATAAGGAAGCTTTCGTGGAGTTAGGTCATAGAAGACTGCACAGCGCGTGCGTCTTACCTGCCGCCGCCATTGGCTCCCTTTGCGTTTAGTCTTTTCCTCTTTTATGGGCCCCGTGGCATGTGTGTAATGCTAATTCACACAGCTATTAAAGCACAAAATGCAAAGAACTTTTAAGTTCATGTTTAAAAACATTTACCTTCTTTCACATGGAATGCTTACGTACAGGTTCAAAGTAATAGAGTGACTTGGGTTATTAGTGAAATCAAAAGTGCCAAAGACATCTGAGACCCTGAGTAGGAGCCAGTGTCAGGATGAAGACCAGAGATCTATGTTCCAGTCAACCAAGACTCAAGTGAATTAGATGATGTAGGGTAGAGAAGGAAGGAAAATGAGAAATCTTAATTGATCTCTCCAGTTGTTTCTTTACCACCTGCAATGAGTCTGACTCCTCCCCCACGTTATTGTAATTTGTTTATTTGATAAAGTTAAGTGACTCCTTTAAAAATAATTTAATTCCATTTAATTAAAGAAACCTATTTTAATAGCCAGTACTTTGATATATGTGATGCTCACGGCTCCCGACATATTGAACACCAGTGCTCGCTAGGAAACTCTTTAAAAAGTCATTTCATGCAGACAATATCTTCTGCTTGGTAAATCCAAATCTATAATTCAGGCTCAACATAATTGCAATATTATTCACAAGCTCAAAGACAAATATTGTAAATATCCAAAAAAACTAAGCTTACATGTGTAAGATCCCTGGACATGTAAGCCAGAATGTATCTTTTAAAGGAGAACTAGGCAACACTCACCATATTAATTTTTCCTTCTTTTATTGGAAATATATGCACTGGAAAGAAACTAACATTATCTGGAGACTAATAAGTCAATGCTTTCCTGCTTCTGTCCTTGAAAATAGCTTTAAATTTAAACATTTATTTTATTAATGAAAACAAAAGTCTGAACTCCAGAAGTCTAAATTAAATTTAATGATGTTTTCTCTTCGTTGGACCTTTGTCTTGCCTGGACAGGTTCAATGTAAGGGGAATGATTTGATCCCATCACCTTGCTGCTGCTTGCTGCTGGCGCTTATTGCAGATGGTGAGGGTTTTTATCACAGAACTGTGCAACCAGAGACTCTAAACAAAGAGGGCCCCGCCCAACCTCCAGGTGGTCATTTCCAGGTAATTAATGCCTTGGGGAAAGTTCAGCTCTGTAACAGTAGAATAACCCAGTAAGCCTGCCAAGGAAGTGTCCTTTTCCAAAACAAGTCTTTTTTTAAAACCTTTTCCTGACAGTCATACAATACAGTACATAGGACAAGTGTTTTGTAACATAGGAGTCAATTAGAAGGCAAATATTGAGCGCAGTTTTTCCTACCAGTCATGCTGATAAAATCGGAGATATTCTGTATTAAGACTGTTCCATTTTGTTCTTGTGGTGCTGCTGATTAAATCCGGACCTCACACATGCTAGGCAAGCACTGTACTACTGAGCTACATCCCCAGCCCAAGTTTGCTCATTTCTATTCATCACTTACCCCAGTCTGCATTTCCTTGGGAATTGCTTCTACATCTTAAGTGTCTAATTTGTGACATGACAAAATCTAGCAGAACTAATCACTGGTATGCTACAAAGAGGGAGTATTTGCTTAGCACTTAAGCAGATTTAATGGCTTCTCAAGTTGCAAAGAGCTAAATGTACCGGAGAGTCTTTCCAAATAAGAAAGCCGTAATAACTATTATTTCTGAATCCCAATCCAGAGTTGTATGCCAGCTACTGAACAGTCTTATGGGTATGGATAAAGCACTTCAGGTATGTCAGGCATTTGTGAAGGGCTAGAAGCTAGATGTGCCATAATGAACCTTCCTATGACAATGATAGTATTTCTTGAGTACTACTATGTATTAGAGCTCTAAAAATATTATCTCATGTAATCTTTATGGAAAATCCATGAAATAGGTATTACTATCCTTAGTTTACAAGTAGATATATAATGAGGTTAAATGATTTGCACAAATTCACAAGCCAAATGCAGACTGGAACTAGAACTCAGGTTTCTTCACAAATTTATTTCTTCTTTTACATTAATGATCTTCAAACTTTAGTGGACATAAAAATCACATGTGGGCCTTTTTACAAACTAGGTTTATAAACCCAAACCAACCTACCTCCTCTAACCTGAGTGATGGTAATGTTGCTGATCTGAGGACGGACCAGTGTTCTGTCCTACGCTGCCTCTCCTAAAAAGTAAACTGTGTTCAGCGAAATGGGCCAATGCATGTTAAAGCTTCATAAATACTGAAGGTAAGAAAGCTTTATTTATAATTAATATTAGCTAATAATTCTAAAATGGATCTATATTATTTTATAGCTATTAAAAATGAAAAGTTCTTGCTTATGAAATAAGAGTTCAAGTATACAAGAATTAATTCATACCTGTCATGTACCAAGAATCAAAATAAATCTAATGTGGGAAGTAAAATGATCAGTGGCAAATAATAACCTTGTGATGTCAGCAGATGGCAGAACAAGATGTTTTACTCTATATTCTCACATAATACCTTTATGGGCGCCTGCACCACACTGAAGTAACTAATGAATTACTACAAATCCAAAACCAGAGGCATCAAAGAGAATAAGAAAGCTGCACTTCCCTCCTCGCTCTCCCCTCCAGGCAGCACGCCTCAGCGCCTAGAGAGAACTCTGTGTGTGAGGTTTCTCCCATCTCAGAAAGTGAAAATCTAGTGAGCTCTTCAATGACATAGCCCATTGCTCGAGAAGCTTGGTTCTTTCTTGTCCAACCCAGGAGACTGGCAAGGTTGACATAGCTGAATGGTTTGGGCCCAGCTAGGGAAATGGTGGCAACATTTCACAGCAGGTTATGTGTAGAAGTCAACAAGCAGCCCTGGTGTCTACTAACAGATCCCACCAAGAATCATGTATGCCCGTGAGGGCATGTGCACAGCTGGCCTGACTCACTGGACTGAGAGGAAACACTTCACACTGAATGCCTCAGATCGCTGCCCTGGGGAAAGCAGATGGGAGACCTTTAGCTGTTGATCTGGTTTTGAAAGATTGAGAGAAGTCATGAAATTCTAAGCCTTCTCCTATTAGAAGAATTAAACAAAGTAAAATTGATGCACCTGTAACAAAGATCTGAGGGAAACCAAGAACCCTACTGCTATGTGATTTATAAAGGTCTTTCTCTGTGAAATCCAGCTGATAGAGCATATGGAGATGATTGTTCCTTTAACTACAATGGTAGCAATGCAAAACTTGAAGGAACAAGAAGGAAAAAAATCATGGAAACATGGCATTACCAAAGGAACAAATGAAGATCTATGAATGCTGGAAAAGTAATTTAAAGTAATCTTATTAGTGAAGCTCAGTGAACTACAGAAGAACATAAGGAACAACTCACCACCAACAAAATACATGCCAAATTAGAAGTTCAACAAAGAGATGGAACTCTTTGAGATAAAATCTGTAGATATTCAAACATCAAATAGAGTAAAACAGAAGCTGAAAAATGCAATGGATAAAATTTGAAATGCAACAACTCTTCAACAAAGAGTTGATCAAGCAGAAAAAAAATATGAATTCAAAGACAGGATATTTGAAATTGGTCTATCAGAGGGAAAAAATGAAAGAATAAGAGGAGAGAGTGAAAAACAAATATTAAAGAAAATAAAATTTAAGTATATTAAAAAATAGCTAAAACCTCCCATATTTTCAAAGGAATGTGTATATTCAGGTTCATGAAGTTCAAAAAGTCTTAAATATGGTCAACATGAAGTAGATTACACTTAAAACTTACTACAAAAAATTATCAAAATCCATAGACAAAGAAACAATTTTAAAAGCAGCAAGAGAAAAGTTGTAATTTATCATCAGAACTGCATTAGGCCATCAGCAGATTTGTTTGTAGCCTCCTTATAGGAACAATATATAGAACATGAACATGGGAAGAAAAAACTCCCTACCAAGAACGCCAAACCCAACTGGAAAGAGACCTGCCTCATAAGAAATTCCAAAAGGCATTCTTTAACATTAAAAATCAACATGAATGCATAAGAATATAAAATTTGCTGATAAGGTAGGTTTACATCAGCTCCCTAAAATACATTAATTTGACTTACAATTTTTCAACCCTAAAGTAGTAAAAAATGATATGCATTCTGTATACACTTTTTCATTTTGAGTTTTGATCTTTTCAAAGGCTAGGGATATGTGGCAGAATATTTCCTTGTGATACTTGTTGGTGAAAATACTATACTGTCAGTGTTTTTTGGGATAGTATGTTTTTTATTCCAATCATGTTATCAAAACATCCATCTGTGTCTCCTCTTATACAACAACTCTGCTTTTTTACTTACAAAACAGTATTCAATAAATTACACCAGATTTTAGACACTTCATCATACAATAGGATTTGTGATGCATGATTTTGCTTAATGTACATGTTCTAAGCATATTTAAGCTAAGCTAGACTAAGATATCACATTTGGCAAGTTGAGAGTATGATATTCATTTTTTATTTACAGTATTTTCAACTTATAGATGGTTTATATGAATACTATCACATTGTAAAGCAAAGAACATCTGAAGTCAAATTCAAAATACTCCAATACTGTAATGCTACTTCTTAAATTAATGTGGCATAAAATTTAGGGACAAAAATATTAAAAGTAACTATAGCAACAATAATTGATTAATATATACAAAATATCAAAGAATGTAAATTGTGACATTAGCAACATACCATGGAAGGGAGAAGTAAAAGCATAGAAGTTTTGCAAGCAATTGTAGTTGACTTGTTACAACCTTGCAATAGACTGTTACAGCATGAGATGTTTAATATGTCATATGGTAGGCACAAAGGATCCTGGGAGATGCACCAGAGGAAAAAAAGGAATAATTTTTAAAAAGGATTAAAATCATACTACTACCAAAAAAATCATTAAATCACAAAAAAAGGTAGCAAAAAAGGAAGAAAGGAATAAAAAACTATAAGCAAAACAGGAAACAAAAATGGCAACAAAATTTTTAAAAATGGCAATAGTGAGTCCTTATATATCAGTTATGACTTTTAAATAAATGCACCTTGAATTTTTCAATCAAAAGATGGAGTGCTTGAATAAATTAAAGAGAAGATGTAAATTATCCCCTTTCTATGAAACCTACCTTAACATTAAAGATACAAATCAGCTAAAAGCAAAAAAAAGGAAAAACATTCTATAGAAATGATAAACAAAGAAAGAATAGATAGCTATACTTACTTTAGGTAAAACAATTTTAAGTAAAAAACTGTCACAAGATACAAAATGATCATTATATAATGGTAAAGGGCTAATTTACATAGAAGATAAAATAATAGAAACTGTATTGAGCACTACACTGGACTACCCACATATATAAAGCAAATATTGACCAAACTGAAAAGAGAAATAGCAAATCATAGAATAGGAAAGGACTTCAACACCCAACTTTTAGTTCAACTTTTTTTTTTTAACCAGGAATCAAACTCAGGACCTCACACTTGCCAAGCAGGTGCCATGTCTCTGAAGTATACCCCAGCCCAACACCCAACTGTTAGCAATATGGAAACATTGGGTTGAGTTGCAACTTAAGCAAAGTGGATTTAACACACATATATGGAGCATTCCATATAACAATAGAAGTATACTCAATCTCAAATTGACATAAAATAATTATTAACAAATTTAGAAAGATTGAAATTATATCAAGGACTTTTTTTATTTCAATGCTATAAAAGTAGAAATCAACAACAGCAGAAAACTGAAACATGCAAAAACACATGGAAATTAAATGATCTACTAGAAGACCAGAAAATAAAAGAAAAATCAAAACTATCCTGAGACCAGTGAACATGGAATTACAATATACCAAAATGCAGCAGGTACAAAAGGGTAGTTCTAAAAGGGATGTTCATGCAACAAATGCTACATTAAACCAAAAAAAAGTTCTCATGAAAACTCAACTTCACACCTTGAAGAACTAGAGAAAGAAGAGCAAACTCACCCCAGAGCAACAAAAGGAAAAATAATAATAAAGATTACAATAGAAACAAATGAAAGAGAATTTTAAAAATAGAAAAGATCATGAACTTGAAAACCTTTTTATAAAAACATAAAATTGACAAGCCTGTACCTAAATAAGCCAAGAACTAAAAAGAGAAGATTAAAATTATATGTGAAGGGCTGGGGATATAGTTCAGGGGCACAGCACCTTGCTTGGTAAGCACAAGGCCCAGAGTTCATTTCTGATACCAAAAAACAAAAAAATAGAATTGTATGTGAAGTGGAAGACATTATAAGTTAGACCACACAAACAAAAAAATTATAACAGTCTATAATAAGCATTTATACACCAAAGAATAAAATAAAGGAAATTGATAAATTCCTACAACCACACAAACTCTGAAGACAAACAGGAAGAAAGAGAAAATCTGAATAGATTTTACATGGTTAACAAAAGGATTGAGTCAGTAATCAAACAACTCTGAAAGAAAAGGCCAGAGACATGTGGCTTCATTAATGAATACTATTAAAGATTTAAGGAGTTATTATCAATCCTTCTCAAGCATTTCCAAAAATGTAGAGAGAAGGAAACATATTTCATAAAAACAATATTTCCAGAAAAGGATACTATAAGAAAATTATAATCCAATATTTCTGATGATCATAAATGAAAAAATCCTCAACAAAATACCAGCAAACTGAATTCATCACCACATCAAAAGGATCATATACTGCAAGCAGATTGTCTCCCTAAAATGCAAGGATGATTCAATATGTGGCAGTCAATCAATATGAGTCATCACATTAATAGATTCAACATTAAAAACCATATGATCAACTCAATATATACAGAAACACTTTAAAAACTGTACAACTTCCATGATGAAAGTTCTCAGTAAATTAGGTGTGGGAAGAATTTACCACAACAATTATTCCGAACTGAAAACAAGCCAGGCCAATCAAGGTCCTTTAGTGATAATTCTCAACAAATTAGATACAGAAAGAATGAATTTCAATGTTCATAGTCAGGGTTGAAAAGCTGAAAACTTTTCATTTCCTCCAAGATCATGAACAGGGTGAGCATGTCCATTCTTACTATTTCTACTCAGTAATTCTATCAGTCCAGTCCTAGCTAGAGCTGTTCAGAGAAAGAGACAAAAGTCATCCAAATTTGAAAAGAGAAAGTAAAATTATCTCTGTTTGTAAATGACATGCCTTTAGATGTAGAAGACACACAACTACTCAAAAATTAAAACAAATTTATAAACTCAATAGTACTGCAGGATAAAAAAGCAACATACGAAAATCAATTGTACTTCTATGTACTAATAATGAACTCTGAAAATTTTTAAATATTAATATTTAGTTGCTTTTCTTGGTTCTGAGTCAAAATACTCGGCACCCATAAGTTAAAGAGGAGAGGTGTATTTCATCTCACGGTCTGTAGAGGTTTCAGTCTCTTGCTGGCTGACGCCAAGGCAGGGTGGCATGACTGGGGGTCATGGCAGAAGAATAGTCCATGGCAGGGCAGGCAGGAGGCAGTGAAGCAGCAGCAGCAGCAGCAGCAGCGAACCGCCCTTTCCCTTGTGTGTCATTCAGGCTACAAGCCTTTTGGGTGATGTCACCTACACCTAGGGTGGGCGTTCTATTATCCACATCCAAAACTATACAAAACTAATGTAGTAATCACACACTATTTACCCTAGCATTGCCCACCCTAGATCCATCTACCTCCAGAAAGCTCCAGCTGTGAACACAACAAGCTTTGTCAGATATCTAGACACAAATTGTAACAGAGGTGATATGTCTCTATAGTGAAAGCTATAAATATTGATGGATATTTAAAAAGACACGAATAAATAGAAAAGTATACTCATGGAGTAAAAGAATTAATATGGTGAAATGTCTGTATTTTCCAAAGCCATCTACAAATTCAATGCAATCTTTATAGGAATTCTTTCTGGTCTGCTATACAAGAGTGTTGTCATATAACTTCTTGTCTTTTTGACTGGCATGTTCCTTAAGAGTGGTTGATGCATGGAGAGGCAGACCCTCTTATACATTACTTAAGTGTATTTATCAGTTAGATGGCTGTACATAAATAAATAATCCAGTCATAATGTGCTCCAACTCAGAAGATCTGAGTCTGCTAAGGAAGGAGAGGAATTACATATTGAGGGACCAGTAGGATCTCTCCAATACTTACTGATAAGAACCCTGACGTGCTGTATGTAAACCCTCATTGGGAGAACATCTTGATTCCTAATATGACAAATAATTTTTCATTAGGTAAGTAATGTTTTTATTGTCTTTGTCACAATGACCCGCACACACCAATATCTCATTTCTCTATATTAAGACTACAGACATAATAATGTAGGGCCTTGTATTTCACTGTTTAACCCAGTACAGATTATTCTCACGACAAATCAGACAGATGTACTTGGGGTCAGCTTATGTCTTCTTTCATTAACGACTTCAGAGTGTGAGATCTTCCAAAACTCAGCCATTTTCCCTGACATACTGTGCTCTAAGCAATTTGTATATATGCATGTGTATATATTAGTTATGCATGTATAAACACGCACACATGCATGTATATATATGTGTGTGTGTGTGTGTGTGTGTGTGTGTGTGTGTGTGTGCGCATATATGTAATGGTTGATACCTTGCATCATCTTGAGAAGTTTAGAAGTTTAACCAAGTGACTCAGCAGTCATACACCCTGGGGTATAAAGAAAATGCCCTAGGGTGGCCATTTATGCTCCAGGATGTTCTAATGGTTGGCATATTTGTCAACCTGAGAAGTTCAGAAGTTTAGCTAAGTGACTCAGCAGGGGCCAGGGTCCTCACTTACAAACATCTTCAGCCGCTGCGAGGGGAGGGCCTGGGGGTGGTGTAAGTGTGCCCACCCCAGGGCAGGCGGCCTGCATACAATACAAGGGAGGAAAAGAAGCTTGCCCCCCCCTTTTTGCTCTTGTTGCTTTGACGTCTTCTGCCACCTTAAGCTGTTGCCCATCACAGTGCCACCGTGACTTACAGCTGGCTGATTAGGAACTGAAACCTCCACAAACTGTGAGCTAAATAAACCTTTTCCTCTTTAACTTTGTGTGTCAGGTATTTCATCTCAGCAGTGAGAGAAAAATAACTAAGACACTGTGTATATGCTTAATAGCACTCCTCCTCTAAGGTTATATCTAAGACCTTCAAAGTGACAATTTCCAAACACAGACAAGACTCACAGGACTCTTCATGTGTAAATAAACATGAGACCATTCTAAGATCCTCCTTGAGCCTCGTGTTCTTACTTTTGGAAAAACTTCACACAGTATGATAAAACCATGTTAATCTGTATGCTACAATAAATATGGTTTTTGCTCTAAAATTGTTTGAAGAATTTTATAACTATTTACTTATGCTTTTTGAGACAGAGTCTCACTGTGTAGTTCAGGATGAACTTGAAGTTACTATGTACCCCAGGCTGGCATCAAACTCATGGTGACCCTCCCACCTTAGCTTCGCAAGTGCTGGGATTATAGGTGTGTGCCACCACTCCCCACCTATGACTTAGTTTTTAAAATTTCTTGACCATAATTAAGTTTCCTAAGCTTGGAAAATTTTTTTGTAGCAACCAAAAGAATAGTTGGAAATTTTGTAACATAAAAAATGTATTTGATCTAACAATTGTGAAATATGATGCCAGAAGCCATGAACATGAAAATGGAGCATTTGAGGCCTCATATTCTCCCTGACTGATTCTCCCCCCCCACACACACACACAGACACACACACACAGACACACACACACACAGACACACACACACACACACACACACACA
>PVLD010032699.1:0-14375 GCA_004027595.1 Dinomys branickii
AAGCAATCATGGGCAACAAGGACAAGTCAGGTGGAATCACAATCCCTGACCTGAAATTATACTACAAAGCTACTGTAATAAAATCAACCTGGTACTGGCTAAAAAACAGACCTGAGGATCAATGGAACAGACTGGAAGATGCAACCACAATGAAAAACACACTCAGCCACCTAATATTTGACAAAGGGGCCAACCAAACTCACTGGGAAAAGGATGACCTGTTTAGTAAATGGTGCTGGAAAAACTGGCTTGCCTTTTGCCGAAAACTGAAAATAGACCCAAGTTTATCACCATGCACCAAACTCAGGTCAAAATGGATCACAGACCTCAATATTAAAACAGAAACTCTAAATCTATTGGAAGAGAAAGTAGGTAAAAATCTTGAAGACATAGGAGTAGGCAGAGACTTCATGAACGAAAATGAAACTGCAAGGGAAACAGTTCAAAGAATCAATAACTGGGACCTCATCCTACTGAAATTTTTTTGTACATATAAATAAATCACCAGCAAAGTAAAAAGAAAACCCACAAATTGGGAAAAAATCCTAGCTGGCTGTCCCTCAGACAAAGGTCTTCTATCTAGAACATACAAAGAATTAAAAAGCATGTATCTATCCAAATTCAAAGACGCAATCCAGAAATGGGCATCTGAGATGAATTCACACTTCTCAGATAAAGAAATACAAAAATAAATATATGAGAAAAATGTTCCACATCCTTAGTCATCCTAGAAATGCAAATAAAAACAACACTGAGATTCCATCTCACCCCAGTAAGAATGGCCAGTATGAAAAAATCATCCAATAACAAATGCTGGTGAGGCTGTGGAGAAACAGGGACTCTATTACACTGCTGGTGGGAATGCAGACTGGTGCAACCACTATGGAGAGCAGTTTGGAGATTCTTCAGCAAACTAGGTCTAGAGGTTCCATTCAAACCAGCTATTCCCCTTCTGGGTATTTTCCCAGAAGATCTGAAAACATCGTATCACTCTGATATATGTGCACCCATGTTTATAGCAGCACAATTTGTAATAGCTAAATTGTGGAAGTAACCCAAATGTCCATCCACAGAAGACTGGATTTTAAAACTGTGGCAATTTTATACAATGGAATATTATTCAGCTATAAAGAGGGACAGATATGGAGACTTTGTAGGCAAATGGTCAAAATTAGACAACATACTCATAAGTGAAATAAATCAGAGGTACATGTGCAGGCAACGTATTGTGTCACTGGTGTAAGATCCTGAGGGTGGGAACATAAACTAAGAGTCATGAAGGAAATCTGTTCAAAAGTAAAGAACAGAGGGGACGAGGGAAAGGAGAAAAGAATGCGGCAAAAATTTATGTGTGTATGTATGTAAGTATCTATGTATACACATATGTGCAGGATGGCTAACATGGTTCTACTATTGACTTATGTCATTGAATGGTAAGGAATAGTTGATGACTGATTGTTTGATCAATCTTGTATATCTTTATGTGTTCTCCGGAGCATACATTTTGAAGATATCAATATGAAATGCAACAACTATTGTTGGTTTTCTGTTGCTTTGTCTATAATTCAGTTATGATTATAAGTTTATTGAGCTACTTTGTATTTCTTTGTTAATGCTTTTTTTAAATTTTTCTCTTTTTCTGTTGTAGTTGATGTAGTTATTTTTGCTTTCACACTATAAAAAGAAGTTGTACTACTGACTTAGGTCACTTTATTGTAAGGAATAGTTGATAATTAATTGTCTGATCAATTTTGCATGTCTATACCTATTTTCCTGAATATACAATTAGAAATTATCAATATGTAATGCGACAACCATTGTTGATTCCCTGTCACCCTCTCTGTAACTCAGATTCGATTGTACTATTCTTATGCTACTTTGTGTATGTTTGTTAATATCTTTTTTCTTTTATTATACTTTTAAGATAAAAAAATTAAAAAAAAGAATAAAAGTTCTCAAAGTACATATTGATCCTTTGGATTTCTGCAGGATCCACTGTGATTTCACCCTTTTCATTCCTAGTTGCATGAATTTGAGTTTTTTCTTTCCTTTTGTTGTTTTTTTTTTTTTGATAGAGGGTTTGTTAATTTTATTTAATCTTGTAAAGAACCAACTCTTCAATTCATTGAGTTTCTATATCGTTTTCTTAGTCTCATTTGCATTAATTTCTGCTCTGATATTTAAAATTTCCTCCATCATATGAGCTTTGGAGTTGACTCATTCTTTTTCTAGATGTTTGAAGTTTAACATTAGGTTGTTTATTTGAGTTCATTCTGCTTTCCTGATATGAGAATTCACCACTATAAACTTTCCTCTTAGGACTGCTTTAACTGTGTCCCGTAAATTCCAGTATGTTATACCCTATCAGCATTATCATTTAATTGTTGATACTCTTTAATTTCTTCTTCAGTTTCATCTGTAACCCATTGTATGTTCAGTAGGGTGTTATTTAATTTCCATTTGTTTATGGAGTTTTAGTTTTAGGTTTCCTTTGCCATTGATTTCCAATTCCATTGCACTATGGTCAGATTCTGTGCACTGGGTAATTTCAATTGCTTTGCATTTACTTAAGTATGTTCTATGGGCTAATATATGGTCACTTTGGAGAACCTCCCAGCTGAGTAGAACGTGTATTCTAATGTTGTGGGGTGGAACATTCTGTAAATATCTACTAAGTCCATTTCTTCACAGTTTTGGTTCTTTGTTGATTTTTTGTCTATTGATATCTATTTGTGACAGTGAGGTATTAAAGTACTCCATTACAATAGTGTTAATGTATATTTGATTTTTCACGTCCATTAACATTTGTTTTATATAGTTAGTGCATGTATATTTATGATTGTTATCTCTTCTTGAAATTTTCCCTGAACAAATATATAGTGACATTTTTTATCTCTTTTGATTAGTCTTGGCTTGAAGTTCACATTGTCTGCAAATAGAGTAGCTACTCCTGCTTTTTGCTGGATTCCTGTAGCCTGGAGTATTATTTTCCATCCTTTGATTTTCAGTCTTATCAATTTATTTTTGAGTTAAATGTGTTTGTTAAATGCAGCATATTGTTGGATCCTTTTTCTTGATCCATTCTGCCAATCTGTTTCTTTTGATTGGTGAATTGAGACCATTTACACTGATGGTTATAATTATTATGTATTGGCTGATCCTTGTCATATTTTTTCCCACTGATGGTCCCTGTTTTCCCCTCTGTTCAGTTGCTTACCTTGCCTGGTGGCTTCTTTCTATTGGTACTCTTGGAATTGCGGTCTTTGTTATCTCTTTCCTGAATATCTTTCAGAACACTTTGTAGAGCTGGTTTGGTGGTCATGAATTTCTTTGAATGTTTTTTGTCATCGATGTATTTTACATCTCCATTAATTCTGAAAGATAATGTCACAGGATATATCAATCTTCATTGTAAGTTGTTTTCTTTCAGGATTTGAAATACTTCACTCCAAGTTCTCTTTGATGTGTTTGTGTTGAGAAGTCTTCTGTGATTCCAATGGACTTTATAGGTGCTTTGTTTCTTTAACAGCTTTTAATCTGTTCTGGTGCTGAATTTCTGGAATCTTGATTATTATATGCCTGGGTGTAGATTTATTTTGATCATGACTAATTCGAGTTCTATATGCCTCACTTTCTGTCTGTCAAATTCTTTTTCCATGCTTGGGAAGTTTTCTGCTATTACTTCTGTGAACAGAATTTTGTGTTCATTGGTGCTGACTCCTGCTTTTTCACTGATTCAGATCAATGTTGTGGTTTTCTTTTTTACATTATCTTGCGCCTCTTGGATTGTTTTTCATGGTCCCTTGATGTTTTTAAGAAATCTCTCTTTTCATGATTGCTAACTGCAGTCCTGACTTATGTCTGTGTCTTAGTTACTTTTCTCTCATTGCTAGGACAAAACACCTGACACTCAAAGTTAAAAGAGAAAAACTTCATCTGCCTCACAGTGTGTAGAGATTTCAGTCCATAATCAGCTGGGTCCAAGGCAGGGTGGTATGGAAAAGGGGCAATCATTCGTGGTAGCAGAAGATAGGGAAAGCAACAAGAGCAGAAAATAAAGAGAAGACTCTCTCATTCTGTCTCATATTGTATGCAGACTACCTACTCTAGGGCAGCTGTAGTACTCACACTTACAATCTCAGCATTAGAGAATGAAACAATCACATACTCTAGATTCAGTCACCTCCAAAAACCCCAACCCCATGACCATATGTCCCCCCTTTGGAGGGACATCCTGACCTTTACATTCCACTCCTGGCCCTCCAAAGACTCATGCACATGCCTTATACAAAAGGTATTTAATCCATCTGGAAGAGTTGCCAAAGTTCTAACAGTTTCAGCATTGCTGAAAAGTCCAAGTTACAAGTCTCCCCCAAGATGTAATGCAAATTCTTTGCTGTTAGACCCTACACGAAAGAAAAGAAAGTTAAACACTTCCAACATTAAATTTGCAAGATAACCATTTTGATTCAAAAAATTACAACACAGAGATACAAAGGAATGAGACCAAAGCAAGTCCAAAATCCACTAGGCAAACATTAAGTCTTGTAGTTCCTTGTGTAGCATCCGAAACAATCTGTGACAAGTTGTAGGCCCCAAAGGGCTTAGGTGGCTCCACCCCTACACCACTGCTTGTAGCTCCCAGGGCTTTTCTCTTGGGCTGCCTTTCCTCCTCCTTGCAGGTTTCCTCAGATTATCCATATTCTTGGCTTTTCCAACCTTCTGGGGCCTCCACTGCACCTTTGTCTTTATCCTCCCTTCTTAACCCCACAACTCTTGCTTTCTGCATGCACCTAAAAGCAGAGCCACATGTATAATGCCAAGATCTTCTGCCAACTGGAGTAGTAGCTAGGTTTCCTTCTCTCTGGCTGTAGTGGTCAAGAGCCTAGATCACTGAGCACTTTGAATACAATTTTGAGGAAAAAATTCTTTAGATCACTGTCTTTCTGGAACTTGGTGTGGCCACTGCTGTTTTGGAACATAGTGCTCTTAGGCTTTCTTCCTAAAGCAAAGTCTTTCACTTTTGCAATTTTGAGGCTACAATGGATGGAGATATGCTGCTTCCTGTGTTGCCCTCAGGCCATCTTTTTAATTCTCCTGTTCTTTTGCAGCAATCACGATCTCCTCTGCTCTATCTTTGCAGTGCACAGCTTTACTAGAGCTTTCCTTCTGAGCAAACTCACAACATTTAAATCATTCTGCTGGGCTCTCTGCTCTTGATTATCAACAGAGATCTGGCTAAAAGCCTCCAACAATAGCCCTGCCACTGCCTCAACATTTGACTGCCTTAAAATTTCTTCTGTCAGATTAATCAGTCTGCCACCCTTAATCTTGGTCTCATGCAAGGTCTCTGAACATGAGCAAAATGCAGACAAACTTTTGCCAAGCCATCACACACATCATCTGGAGTCCAACAACCAATGCAGTCCTTCTTCCCAACAGAAACTCCCAAGTCTGGTCTTTACCAGCAGGATTTCTATCAGCTGTCTGGTCTTCTGATTTCTGACCAGAATCTCCCACTCAGGACAGCCTAAGGAGTTCCAGATCTACTCTTTCAGGGTACATCTCTGAACCTTTCCAAAGGCTTCTCACAAGCCACCCCCAAAGACTCTTAAACCACATGATCAGGTATATAGACAGCAACAATTCCACTCTCTGTACCAAATTGTCTTATTTACTTTTCTCTTGCTGCTGAGGCAAAATACCCAACACCCAAAGTTAAAGGAGGAAAGGTTTATTTAACGCACAATTTGTAGAGGTTTCAGTCCATAATCAGCTTGCTCCAAGGCAAGGTCGTGTGGTAGAGGGGCAATTGTTCACAGTGGCAGAAGACAGGAGAAGCAATAAGAGCAAAAAAGGGAGAGAAGACTCTCTCTCTTTCTGTCTCTTATGCTGTATGTAGGCTGCTTGCCCTAGGATGGTTGTAACATTCATACCCATAACCCCAGCATTAGAGAATGAAACAATCACACACTCTAGATTTAGCTGCCTCCAAAAAGCCTGCCCTCCATGACTACATGAGGCTATAGAAGGACATCCTTACACCAACTATAACAGTCTGATATTCTATCTTCACTTTTGTTCATTTGGTTTTGCAAATTTTCAATGGAATTTTTTATTTTCCTAGAAATCTGTTTGAATCTGTTTCATGGATTCTATCTCTTTCCTATATTGGGCATGGTTTCCATAATTTTCCTATGCTCTTCTATTTTTTAAAAATCAATATCTACTCTAGATTTGCTGAGCAAGTCCTTCATTATGGTCATCATCTCTTTTCTTACCTGAGAATTTATTTCTGTTCTGATTTCCTCTGTAGCTTCATACATCGTTTTTGTTTTTGTTTTTGTTTTTGTTTTTTTACTTACTGCTGATGTCATTCCTTAAAATTCAGATGAGTGGCTTCTGATTTCCTCTATCTCATTGTACCCTGGCTTTGTCCTGGGTAGGCTGGAAATTAGCAGTTGCATTTTGCTTCTATGTCTTATTATTTTCTATTTTAATTTTTTCTATGTTGTTGCTTGTATTTTTCTTATGTTAGATAGCTTTACCTCTAGTATCAAGGCTTCCCTAGGAAATATCTATTCCTCCAACATGTCTTCTAGGTGTGGCTGCCTGTTAGTCTTTGTTTCTGTCCCATGTTCCTATCTTCCCACTTTATTAGGGATGAGAAGTTACTATTTTTCTCAGTCCTTTGGTACTTAACTGTCTATCACAGTGTTGTCATACAGGGATGAACAACTGATTACAAGAAATATGGCCTCCTGAGTAAAGTAGTACAATTAGCAATAACAATATCATCAAGCACAGCATAGAGACTAACAAACTGTGGTAACTGCTAATTTGGTATCTCTAGCCATAGGAACAAGTCTATAATTATATAAAAATATCCAGCTTAACCCAGGAACTTGTGTGCAGTGAGTTTGGTAGTGATTTTATTCCTTGGTAGGGTGCCTGTGGAGAAGGTGAATTTAAGAGGGGTAGCAGATAAAGCAGCATGATCACTGAAGAGAAATATAGTGGAAGCCAGGCTGATGGACAGAGTGATCACCCAAACTTTTGAAATGTAGAGAAGAGGACAGGAGAGAAAGAAGGAGAAAGCAAAAGAATATCAAGATGAGCTGTAAGACTAGACCAAACATTTATTCACATGAAAATATCAAAAAATCAAGAAAGACCATTAAGGAAAGAGACAGGATAGTGAAAACAAACCAAAAAGTAAAAGTCAAAACCTAAACACCCCCCTCAGAAAAAAAAAGAAGAAAAATAAAGAAATAATTCTTCTGGTATCTCCGGTTCTGTTTTGGTTCCTTAGTCAGAGTTGAAATCTGTACTGAGTAACCCTGCATAATCTGCAGTAGGATTACTGCTGGGTGTGGGGCTGATCTTGGCCACACCAGCTCCTTTCACATGTTGGTCCCAGGGCTGGGGGAGTGTCCTTCTCTCACCACTGGCCTATGCCACTTGCCTGCTTGAACCGCCAGTCACAAGACAGGGAGCTGCTTCCAGTCTGTTGTAGCTTTGGGTGGCCACCACAATGAAGTGTGGGTGGTCCTGCTTTTACTTCTCTGCAGAGAACTTCTGACTGTTGGAGAGAGAAAGTTTTCTTGGTGCTTTTTATCTCTCATCATTGACATTCCTGGGTTTCTGGTTTTTGCTGAAATATAGGCTATATGAGGCAAAAATTAAATATGGGAAACCTATCACTATATAGTTCCTTGGACTCTATGTTTCCTAGCCCATCTGCTTTCTTTTCTCCACTGTTCAGAGGTTTCTTATGTTTATCTATGTCGTATTCAGGGGGTTTAGTTGAAGTTGGTGGGAGTAATACAGATAATTATGCAGAAAGTAGAAAGTGGACGTTAATAGTTATACTTTAAAAGGTAACTATTTGTTCAGTCAGTCAACATCAGATTTTGCTGTTTAAAACAAAGGTCCTGACATAAAGCTCTCAGTAGTGAGTAAGAGAAAACTATTCACAAACAAAAGGGGGTGGGAGGAAACTGGGGATATGGCTCAGAGGCACAGCATCTGCCTGGCAAGTGCAAGGTCTTGAGTTTGATTCCCAGTACCAAAAATGAAAAGAAAAAGTAAGAAAAATCCTCAGAGAAGTTTTATTAGAACATAACTATTAAAGGATAGTAAGAAAATCCTAGTTCTAGAATCTTTGTATTTCCCTTAGGATTTATGGAAGCAGAATTGACCAAGTAGAAATTGATATTTTGATATTAGTAGAGTATTTTGAAATGGTTAATGTAAGCAAGCTAATTAACATATTCACCACTTCACATAGTCACCTTTCTAACAAAATAAGAAGTTTAAGAAATAGAAACTATAAAAAAAATCAGATCAGAAGGTAGATCCCTGATCTGATAGGGTTAAATGTCTTTCTAGGCAGAGACACCAGAGGAATTGCAATTAACCCTCCCAATCTCTCTCTCTCAGGGAAGATATAGGAGGACAGAATGAATTTAGCCACCTGCAATCCAGGAAATAACCATACTGGCATCCTGATTTCAGAATTCCGACTCCACAACTGTGAATGCTGCAAGTCTGTTGTTTTAGCCTTACCTCAATGGTGCTTTGCTAAGGTATCCTGGGCTGACAAAGATGTGTGTTCTGTACATATCTGGTTATTGAGGAAGTGGACTGTTATCTCAGTTCTGAGCTCTGAGGATAACCCAGCCTGCAGGTTGCTTTGATAAGAAACATTGAACAATACATTTGAATTTTAAAGCAGTTTCTCAAACACATAAAGATGACCTTACAACAGCTCCAGATAAAAATAGCTGATGCTTGAAAGTTCAGTCACTGTTCTATGAAGTGTATTTGGAGGACCGAGTAATGTTGTCGAGGCTCTCAGCTTCCTGGGGACGGGACTTGATAAATGGCGCACAGCAATCATGCTGTTGATGTTCCGCCAGTGATTAGGAGTTGGTTATTCTCCCAGTTTATATTTCCTGTACTGTAGCCCACGCAGGGGACGGCATGACAGTATGAGAAGGCATTGTGTGTATGAGTTTCAAATGAGCCAAATGACAGAAAGGGGCAAGTGTGGTTTTGGAAGAACATCTGATAAGGGTCACAAACTCAGAAATGAATTCAGCAGTGGGCCAGTGGAGGCTGTGTGTGGAGCAGTCCCAGAGAACTCACTCCTGGTCAAAGGGGGACAGATGACTCTCAGATGACCTTCTCAGAAGCCAAGAAATGCCTTGCAAGACTGTTTTGCATGTCAAAAAGAAAACCTAAGAACAGAATTCTGCCCTAGGACTCTAAGTTTGAGAACCTCAGACACACTGCAAACTATTAATTCTCAACTACCAGTGATCTTACCCAACTCCTAAGTAATTTAAACAGAGACAGTTGATGAATATACAGTTGATGAACTGCAGTTCATGTCAAAACATTTAAGGTCCCACAAAGCAATTCTTCTGAGAGCAATGATCATATCAGGACTTTATGATAGAGTTTGGAGAATTAATATCTTTCCCAATGCTGCAGAGTGCAGTTTTCTTTTTCATTTGCATGGACTTCTTTCCCAATGGTGTGTCCTTCAGTGACGTTTCTAAACAAGTTAACAATAGCATCCTCCCTCCAAGTGCTTGGTCAGGATATTTGTCGCTTTTTTTTTTTCCAGCTATGGAAAATGCACACAGGGATTGAAAGGACCAGTTCATGCAACATTGCTCAAAGGATTTGAGGATTCCATTACTGCACAAATCCTTTAATTAAAGCTGGTTCCTTCAGGCCACTGTTGCCTGGGCTCCATCCACAACATCCCTGGTGACCTTGGGAAGGTTGATTAATTGACGAGTTGGCAGTGCAATCATTCCTTCGAAGATCCCAAGATATATCTGCTGAAACAAAAATGCCCCTGGACACCATATGGTCCCATGTTTGCAGCGGTTCTTAAAATTTATCTGCAATTTCTGCTCGCGTGACTAATGCCTGCTGCCTGCTACTCAGTGACTGTTGTGACCTGTCACCCTTCTTTGAGGCAAAGAACTCTTCAGCAAGGAGGTATTTTTGGAAACTCAAGAGGGCATCTTTGCAATTTGGCAGCTGAAAGTAACATTCTCCACTGGGCCCAAGTCACCGTTGATATCAAAGTGGCCAGATTTTTGAAAAATATCTCTGCCTTAGCTTTTCAGGGAATCAGCAATAAGCAGCTCTATTTGGGAGGCACCACCATCTAGATTCTGCTTATCAGAAGAGTGAACCGGAGGGAAACTGAATTATACAGCAAATACAGGCACACCGCAGGCGACAGTACTTTTCCATGGCGACTCTTAAAGGTGACCCGACACACTTCATCTTTGTAGTTCTGAGGTGTGCCCTTTGCCTTGTCAGCCTCCTATGGATGACGCTCCAGGGAAACCGAGTTCTGATTCATCCTCTAGGAAACTGTAGGAACAAGGGCATTCAACTGAAGGTGAAGTTTTACAAGTGTCTGAACAGAGTGTATCCTGTAAAGTTTGTCCATCTGAGCACAGGAGTGAGCCTGGGCACCTGTAGTTCAGAGGAGCAAGCTGACTAAAGCTGTGAAATAAGGAGGCGGGCTGGGTTGGGGGCCGTTTCTAAGGCAGACCTGGAGGAAAGCAGACAGAAGATGAGAGAGGGCGCTACTGAAGCAGGAACCTCTGAAGTTACCAGGTGTCCTCTGCAAACCAAACCTGCCACCTGCAGTGAAGTCTATCAGGTCAGGTGTGCTTTTAAAAGCTAAGTGCATTCTGGGGCGCCACAGGTTTGGGAGTCAAGTTGATGTCGTGGGCAAAGTAAATGCGGCCAGGGGTCTGAGACTGATGGCTCATCCCAGTCTTCCCTGCGATGTCTGGAACATCACGCAAGGAAGTGCAGTTCAGGAACCACGGCAGGAGGAGCACAAAGTGAGGGTGGCAGCAGAGACTCCGAGCTAGACAGCCTGAATTTGGGTTTGGCTGTTCTGCTTACAGGCTGTGGGACCTTAGGCAAATCCTTTAACCTCTCTGAGTTTTAGTGTCCTCCTCTGTACAATGAGTGTGATACTAGTACCTACTTTACAGAGTGGTCAGGGAAGTTAAATAAGTTAGTGTCTGTGGAGCCTGAAAAGAGTCTCTGAGACATAGAAAGAGCTAAGGAAATAACTACATGGTAAGATCCATTTCTTCAGCGGGTATGGTGGCACATGTCTGTAATCCAAGTTGTTAGGAAGTTGAGGGAGGGGGATAGAAAACCAAAGCCAGCCTGGGCTACGTAGTGAGAACCTGTCTCAAAAACCAACTGACCAAACAAAAAGGTTCATTTTTTTCTCTAATGCTCAGCCTACAGGAGTATGTGTAGATTTTTCTCTCTGTGTCATCACTTTCCTGTTCACTTCTGTGCCCTCTCTTTGGGAAAAATCTCTGCATTTTCTGTATAAGTACCATGCACTAACCGATTGCAGCACTGGAGCACCAATCTGCATTTTCTACACGAATCTTCCAACTTACGTTCTGCCGCTCTCTTCTCTCTATGGAAGGCCCAGTTGTACAAATAAGGGACACGAGGAGCTGGAAATGGTAAGACAGGAAATTGTGGAGGACAGACTATGTCAGAATGTGACTGGTTAACCCAGGAGAAAAGGGTGGGAGAAAATCTATGAATCTGCATTTTTGGATCCTGCTTTTCTGTCATGAGTGACATGAGCGACTATATATAGAGGGGAAATCTTTGAAAGGGACTGTATTTCACTGCACGTAGCAGATTTAAGACATTGTGAGGGGACATGAAATCTGTACTTGACCTCAAGAACATGAAATCACGTAGGAATTCACAGAATCCTTGGCAACTTTTGGCTTCTGTGCATTCTGGAAGTGCAGGAATGTGATTCACTTTCTTCTCCATCTTTCAATTTGAGGGATGAGAAATCTGGAAAAGCATCTTATGTGGGGATAAACACTTCACAGAGCCCTTACTTACTACAAGGGGAAAATCAGTGTCTACTTGTCAATAACTGCATCTATTGTATAGGTGAAGGGAAATGTATTAGATTTAAATAATAAAATTATAGATTTAGTATATATAAGATGGAAAACATACACACACTTGTTTCCACACACCAAAGAACCATATGCTTATGTACTTGGAAATGAACATATTCAATAAATGGATTTAGAAAAGTATGCTGGGTTAAGTGAGATGTATGAACAATACAATGAAAACGTAAGACTTACAATCTGACAACCCACAAAATGATGTGAGTTAAGGACACAGCTGGAGACTCATCTTGTAGGCTGGGGACCTCTACTCAGAATGAGTGGCACTACCTTCCCTCCTACAGTCCCTGGCAATGGGATGTGATAAGTCTCTATTGTCAATTTAATTGGCTAGAGAGGCCTTGGAGGTTAGTGAACCACAGTTCTGGGTGTGTCGTGGGGGTCTGACCTCGAGGGCTGTATCAGGTTCCTTTCTTCTTTGACACAGTTTCTCTATCTTTTACAATCCATGAGGTAGGCAGCTTTGCTCCGTCATGTCCTTCCAGCATGTTTCTGCCTTGGAGCCAGCTGACCATGGGCCAAATCCTCTGAAACATGAGCCAGATAACCCTCTCCTCCTTTGAGGGTGTCAAGTATTTTCCCCAACAATGAGAAATCTGGCCAATACACTGGACTCATCTGTTCATGCTTATGACAATATAAGGAGCAAATCAACAGAACAGGAAGGGCAGGAGAAGAAGAGTGGCTGAGTGACTAGTGCAAGATGGGGTCCAGAGCTTAGACGCTCACAAGCTCATGGCCTGATCAAGACCCAGGAAAAGAAACCAAATGCTGCTACTGTTCACATTACCCCATATGTCCTCCTCAGGCTGGGCGGGGGCATGGCACACTAAATCCTGGTGGGTTTGGGTTATTGGCATGAGCCTTGAGGATGCCTTCTTCCCCTGCTGCTTCCTAAGAGGGACAGAACACCCTGAATGCCAAGCTGAGCCCTGCTGACCCGTCACCCCACTTCTGTCCCGTACCATGTCAGGTGTGTTCATAATCACATGAGATAGATGCTTTGAACAAGCATACGGAGCAGAGCTATGCGACCAACCACCATCATCCCACCAACTTAAGCTGGTCTCATCACAGAATCAATTTTGATAATTTCAAAATGCAGTTCCCAGTGGAGGCAGTGATCACCCTCCTTTGTCCAGGTAAAAAAAAAAAAAAAAAAAAAAGAGCTGAAGTTTAGAGAGAAGAATTGATTTAACAAAGGTCCCAGAGGACAGCAAGTCCATGGTCAAACCTACAACTGCTCCTCTCTGCAGACCACACTCTCCCGTCTGTGCCGGTCACCTCTAGAGAGGCCCTCAGGCTGTCCCCATTCTTCTTGCCCTGGCAGGCCAACCCCTGCGTGAGGGCGAACAGAGGGATGCAGCAAAGCCCCCTCTCACAGGTTTGCACGTATGACCTATCCTACAGAAAATGATTGTAGAACATAATGCAGCAGCATAGTCATTAGCATCATTCCTAGAACATAACGTGGGCTCCACGGATAATAACCAGCAACCTTGAGAACCGCCTGTGGGGCTGATCCGTTGATGCCAACAGAGGCCCCTGCAGCAGAAGAAAAAAGCACAGAGAGGCGGAGGACAATTGGAATTTCCAAGATGAACGGATGAATAACAGACCCTGCCCTGATCCTGCCTGTGGCACTTACGGGCCCTGTGACCTAGGCCGAAAGTCTCCCATCTCCTAACCCCAGCACCCTCATGTACAAACGGGATGGAGAGTCCTGCCTCCAGAGGACATGGAGAAGGTGGGATAAAATCAGGTGTGCTCGGGGCCTCTAGGTGGGGAGGGGAAGGTGTTCCATAAGTGGAAGCTCTGTCCCCCTTTCTCAGTCCACCTGCTTCCCACCCATTACCCCAGCTCTGCTCCTAACCAGCAAGCTGAATGTGTGTGCATGGGGGTAGGTGAATCACAAGGTTACAGATCAGCACAGATGCACAGGAGGGCCAAGGCCTGGGCAATGGTCATGTCCTAACCCCAGCATGGGTGGAGGCTGCTCTTGTCCTGCCCTGCACGTCCCTGACCCACTCTGTCCCCATGGACCTGTGGAGCAGCAGGCATCTGGGTCCTTCCCAGGTCTGCTGTCCAGCTGAAGTCCAAGGGGCATCAGCTCAGGGCAGTGCTGGTGGGAGAGCTGTGGTAGCTGTTGCATTGTGGGAATTGTTACTGTTGTCATTACTTTGGAGGCAGTCTTGCTGCCTTCTACAAAGCTTTAAGAGGATGTGGGGATGGAATAAAATAAAATTGAGGGGTGTCATTCAATTCATCTCTCATGCGTAAGCTGGGGAAAAAGTCCTTATTTTTTTCCGTCATTCACCACTTATTCTCCTGCACCTATCTTTCCGTTAGTACTTAGGCCTCAAA
>PVLD010032700.1:0-14374 GCA_004027595.1 Dinomys branickii
GTCTGACTAAATTTGCATGTCTGTATATGGGTCCATACATCTACAATTCGAAGATATCAATGGATAAAGCAACAACTACTGTTGAGACCATATCACCTTGTCTATAGATTAGTTGTGATTGTACTATTTTCTGTGATAATGGGTGTCTGTTTGTCAATATGTTTTTGTACTTTTATGTTTCTAAAATAAAAAAAAAAGACCAGGAAAAATTATTTTAACTTTGTATAAGAGATGAAATACAAGTGTAGCAACTACTTGCCTCAATTACATTAAATTTGTAATAATAATGCTAAATGGGAAGTCGATCTTGTTGAAACTCATTGGTCTCGGTTTTCCCCAGGGAGGAATGGCAGTGGCAATGAGGAACAGATAGACAAGAGACAAGAGCTGGGTCAGGTGGGGGCCTCTCTACCACATGAGTAAGAGGATCTGAACAACAACAGCAGGGGCGTTTATTTATACCTTTGCAAGTTAGTATCACGAGACGCAAAGTTGCCTAGTGACTAATGACTGGATTGTCCAGGCAGGATGCTTTTCGCAAGACTGAGGCAGCTTGACTGCTTTAGGCACTGTGGCCTCACATGTATGACCAATTTCCAGCTTCAACTGCTCCCAACAGATCTTTCCAAAAAGTAATAAGAAAGGAAAAGTACCAACTGGGAAGTGTTTGAAAATGGAGGTGTGTGGGGGACCAGAACATGCTTCCCCCAAATTGTGAAGGATTGTTGAGCTGTACACAAGAAGCAACACATGCAGGAGAGTTTTATCTTCCCCCTATTTGCCTAAAAGCAGGACCTAGATTTAGAAAGCCAGAGAAGGTATCCTGCCCCATTCTCTACCAGGGAGAACAAACTGTAACCACTAAATGTAGTTCCAGAACCTTATCAGCCAGAGGCTATACCAGAGGCACCTAGATGAACACATTTTACTGGCCAGGCTTAAGCTAAAATACATCTGCCTCTCCTCAAACTTCCACTCTTAAAAGTTCAAGGTCTTTTTCCTTGGTCTTTTCACTTCTCAAAAATTCACCATTGTTTGTTGAAGATACTATATAAGCTGTTGTAATAATTAAAAACAATTACTCTGACAATTATTTATTCCTGGGAGTCTGACATGTATATAAAAATATATGTTAATAAACCCTGTTTTTTTCTCTGATTAATTTCTTTTGTGATAAGAGTCCATTCCAAATAAAAACGTATGCATGTTTAAAAAATGATTATTATTCCCCTCCAAGTTGAAAAGGAGTGGCTAAGAGAGCTGAATCTTGAAATATTGAAAATAAAGTATTTACAACAAACAAAAAAACTCAGGAAGTAGCAATTGAGATACTATATAGATAAAGAGAGTCAAAGTAGTTGGAAATAGCTGCCTCTGAAGAGCAGTAATCAGCTTGTGAAGGGTAAGGAAGGAACTGCTGTTTTAGAAATATTTGTTTTAAAACTTCATACATGTGAATTTGGATACAAATGCTTAAGATAGTTTTTGTTTTGTTTTGTTTTGTGTGGTACCAGGGATTGAACTCACGACCTCAGGCTTGCCAGGCAGGCGCTATGCCACTGTGCCATATCCCCAGCCCAAGATAGTGTTATATACAGCTGAATAATTTTACATGGCCACCTATGGCCTTTTCCATGGGTTTCAAAAATCGATGGCCTCTTTTACAGTCTTTCTTTGAAATCAATTAAGTAACCCTTGCGTGCACCAATGGTACAATACATTATTTACCCACCCCCGACTATGCTGTGCCTAGTATAAAAATCCTTATAGAAAAGAGGGCAGACAATTAGGCCTTTAAATTACAGAGACTTCAGGTGATTATGGTTAGGAAAATAAGCCACTTATGGGGAATGGTAGGGGGGCTATTTTCTACTCATAATTGACTGAAAATTGACAGTATTGTCAGTATGTGACAAGCAACTGTGTTTAACCTCATGGCTATAATGACAGAAGTCCTTTTTGTCTCAAATAATGACTGAGGTCAGACAGATCAATATCATAATGCACATATCCATAGATTTCTCCTTGCCCATTGTGTATTTGATTATCCTGAGGAAAGGTTAACTCCCATTTTACCCAAGTTTCAATACTCACTGCTGATATCTTGAGCACTTAATTTTATTTTCTGTATTAACATGAAATAAATGCTTTTAATGGAGTGTACTTCATAGTTTGACTGTTTAACTTTACAATGTAAAACATTTTTACAGATCTTAGCAAAACATCTCTTGGGTCATATCAATCTTCACCATAAACTATACTTGAATGAGTCTATGTGAATTATCTCAATTCATTGTAACATTCAAAACATTGTTTAAGTTTCATTATTAATAATATTTTATGAGAAGTATTCTTCCTCCAAAAATTCTAAATATAAATTTAGTAACTTCAGTAAGAATATGAGTGAGAGGATTACATCTCAAGATACCCTTCTGTATCCTTGAGCATCACAAATACCAACTCGACCTTCTTGCCCACACGGGCCAGATTCTTGAATGAAGAAATTTAATCAGCAAAATGTATTCATGCTTAAGTATGACAGAAATTGTTATGGTGCTCAGGAGAGATAGATAAAATAATGCTTTGGGGAGTTCAGTCACTTCCAAAATGATATTTGAGTCAGATCTTCAAGAAAGTCTTCATTCTTCATTTCTTGATCTGTCACTGATTAATATTTGTTTGACTGATTAATTGATTGATTGATTTCTGCTGGGAATTGAATTCAGGGTCTTACATATGCTAGGCAACTGTTCTACTGTTAAGCCATCCCCAGCTCTAAGGTGAGGATCTTAAGGAGAAAAGCTGCCCATCATTCTTTACAATGGGCTTTCAGACCTTGAAAGCTAAGGCTAGGCCAGAGAAATTGAGGTTTCCACTTGAAAAATGAGACATCCCCCAAAGAGGCAAGTCAGGTATCGTGACTGGGGCTAGATGTAGAGGAGAAGGGAAACCAAGCAGACAGGGAAATATGAGGTTGTGTGATCGGAGGTGATGGAGCCTGGCGCGTGGGGGCAGAGCGAGCAATGGGAAGGTCAGCAGTTAGGCACCTCAAAGCAGCACACCTGCTCCAGAAGATGTGAGACAAAGTGTGGGGTGCAATTGAGAACTGGAAAGTGGGCAATGGGGATGAGAAAGGAAGTCAGTTTTCCGTTCCATGGCTGGTGACCCTGGGCAAGATGACAATTACAATGATGACTAGGAAAAGCAAGACTAAGTCTCAGCTCTGGGGAAACAGGGTTCAACACTGCACTGAAAAGAGCTCAGGCTATTGTGCAGATAGATTATCTTTAATTTCAACCTTGGCGGCATCACTTAGGGAAATGTAAAACACATGGCATGTGGAAGGGTCTCAATAAATTAGTCATCACTACCATGAAATTTTTTTTATCAAGACAGAGACAAGTTTAGAATTAGAGCAAGAAGTCTAAACAAAGCTCACAATCTCATGTAAAGCAGTTTGTGAAACTTGAACTCAAATTCCTTAAACTTTCCCTGATTTATTCCTATGTAACCACATTTCCTTAACTTAAAACAATGATCACAGAATCACTGTCTACACTAATTGCAAAGCTTATGTATTGTTATATATGTAAAAAAATTCAGTGCAGTTTCTGGTAGATTGTGCTAGGGTAGTAGAAACTGTTAATACTGTTATTAGTTCCACTGGAAATAAAATGAATGGTAAAATATCATCCAAAGTAAAAATAAACCAGGTTTTCCTGTCTTTGCTTGAAATTTAGGATTTTAGACTTTGTGGTAGGGGATCTCCATTCTTTCTTGTCTGTCTACATCCATTCTCACAGCATACAAGAGGTTTGGTGGCAAAGCTAGGAAAAGGTATCCCTGCTTGTAAGAATACAGTGGGTCTCCTACCTGGACCAGGGGGCTCAAAGGAGCCAGAAAAGTGCAAATGAGTCACATATGTACACATAGTGCCTTGAAAGTACCCTGTTTGCACCTGGACTTCCAGATGCAACCAAGAGTCTACCGATTAGAAATCCATTATTACCAGTGATTACAATATAAAGTGGAAAATTTCAGCCACTAGTAGCAGAGCCATATACCCTTTTTCAGATCCCAGGAGACACTAAAATGCTTTGTCCTTGATCTCAAATACACCTTCTGTTTTAGCCCTGTGGATCCTAGCTCCCAGTATTTGTTCATATTTGAATGGGAGGATGCCCAAAGCAGGACTTTGCCAAGAGTGTACTTGGACTGTCTTGCCCTAGGGCTTTAGTGGTAGCTCACACTTGTTTGCAAGAGTTTTAGCTCAAGGCCTGAGAGACCTAAACTTTCCTCCTACAATATGTAGATGACCTCGTTCTTTAGTCCCACCAAGAAGCTATCTGATAAAAACATCATTGAGACTCTCAATTTTCTAGCAAAATGGAGTTACAAGGCGTCCCAACACAAAGCCAGATTTCTCAACGAAAGGTGACTTACCTGGGACATATCCTAACTCCAGGACAAAGTCATTGTTCTTAAGGAGTGCAGAGGCAATCTGCTATCTGTGTCCACCAGGATCCAAATGGCAACTGAGGGCTTTCTTGGGATTGACAAGCTTCTACAGCATGTGGATACCTCACTTTGGAGTAATGGCCAAACCACTACATGGGGCAACTCAAGGACCAGAAATTAAACCTCTAAAATGGACGCAAGCTGCTCAAAAGGCTTTTAAATCCATCACTAAGTGCCATTCTATCTACATGGAGGTGGCCAATCAAAATAAGTTTGGGTTTTTATTATATTTTCAAATCCTCCTCCAAAGGTTGTAGTAGTTAAGAGCATGGGCTTTCGAGCCAGACTGCTTGGATTCCAATTCCATCTGGACTGCTGCCTGGCATTTTGTCTTTGACCAAGCTGTTTAACACCTCTGCATCTCAGTATCTTCAGCTGGGCAATAGTTGTTGTGAAGGGTAAGCGAATTAACATACTTAAATGCTTAGAAAAATGAATGGCTTAGAATACAGTATATAAGTGTATTGTTAATAGGATTACTTTCGTCATTATCATCACCATTATTATTGCTGACCCCTGCCCTCCCGATGAAAGGTGGAGCTGGCTAATGAGTCGTAAGTGAAATCACATAATTAAAGTGATTAAAAACTCATGAATACTACAATTCTGAGGGTTGTTAGCATAGAACATACGCGGCCCTTCCTTGATATTTCAAAGCATGAATTGATGGTTAAAAATCAAGGAAGTGACCTTTCACTTATTACTGTTTTTTTTCTTTAGCAGATGGTCACTGTATATAACAAGTTCTGTGCTGGCAATGATGATGGCTAAGGAAGGAAATATTAAAGCCACACATAATGCAGGTCACAATCAGTCCATACTTGTAAGTTTTCGGTCTGCAGCTCAGTGTGAAGTGCCAGAAATGATTCACTACTAAAGAGTATGAACTCTGATCATACTGCTTAGATCTAACACAGTCACTATGGGGCTGTACATGCATGACTGTTTCATCAGACTGCGCCATGCTGCCTGATGGAACAGTCATGTGTGCGTCACTGGTGGTTCAAGCTCGCAGGAATGAGTTAAATACTAGCTGTGCTCCATAATATCTCAGATTTTTGGGGCAAATTTCTTAACTTCTCTATGCTTCAGTCTCTTTGTTAAATGAAGATGCAAATAGTAATAACTTCATGAATTCTGTGATAAATTCATGGAAACGGTCAGAAAATTATAAACTGCAGGCCAAATTCCACCCACCACCTATTTTTGTAAAGAAAGATTTTGGAAAACAGCCACATCCATTTGTTTACACTCTGACTTTCAGATATGAATAGTGAGACACACTACGGGTCACAAAGTTGAAAATAATTTACCATTTGGCCCTTGACAGAAAAATTTCACCAACTCCTCACTTGAAGAAATAAATGTGCATCTGGGTTTCAGGCACATCACAAATACTCAGTGAATGTTAATGACTAGTTTTTTTCATTTGGTAAAAATAGAAGAACTTTTCACTAAGGCCTAAACATACAGATAATATCTATAAACAATCTGATTCTAAATGAACTTCTGAGAAGCTTAAAAAATCAGTCTAATATCACTGTAGAACCTTTTTGGTATTTATGCATTTCATTCATTTATTTGCTGACTTCATGTGTCCCACTTGTGTTCTCAGATGTAGTATATCTGATCCACTAGGAGGCCAGTAATCTATGGCTATCTGCTTGATTGATATTCATGCAGGGGAAGGGCCCATAAACATTTGGCATCTTTGAAGAGATGAGTGTTAAAGCCAGTGTCTAGGACCATCCTATGATCCTTGGATCTTATCTGAGTCATATGAGACTTTGTAAGAGTAGGCAACACACTCATCTCTATTTTCTTATCCCAGGAACAAAGCAGATAATAAAATGAACAGAAAGGTGTATGGTGCATGGTGTTGCAGCAGATTATTGTGTAGGACAATAGCCTTGGAGGAACCAAGCAATGGTGCCCTGGCCCCACTGGCCACTGTTACAGAGGCTACAGGTGCAGTGTAGAGGGCCACGGGGCCAGGCACTCTCCACCAGGCACTGAAGTGGTATCTTAGAATGGAATACTCTAAGAACTACTAAGAAATTCCCTTGCAGCAGCTCTGTGGATGCCTATAAACACTTGGATGGAAATAGGAGGAGGCCTGAGGCTCTTGTTTTAAGCTTGCACATAGAAATTGATGAAACTAGAGTTATGAATGTTATCAAATCCATATTCATCTGTACATGTTTGTGAGACTGAGAGTAACTCCATTGCATACTCATGACACAAATGTATGTTGAGGATCAACTTTGCCTTACCCACTGTGCATTGGTTAAAAAGCCCAGAAAAACCAACACTAGTGGTCTACTCTATGCCACTCTTACTGCTGGAAGAACTGAAAGGAAACGTTAGTTCATTTTATCCAGGCTCCTTGTTTCACAGAAAACTGAGATTCAGAGGAGTAACAATCTAAGGTCTCTCTTTTAATTAATGGGAGAGGTAGGACCAGTCTAGTGAAAAGCCTTCTTCAGAGATGACACACGAGCAGCACTAGAACTGGTCCAGGAATTGGCCAGGTGAAGTTTTCTGCCCCAAAGTTCTAGTGAACGGCAAGCACTACTGTTTTAACATGCAGATGGTCTGGATGAGTAGTGCAAAGGAAGGTTCTCACACTATTTACATAAATATGTAAATGCTATTAATTAATTTGGCAAACTGCTAATTAAAATGTTTTATCTGCCTATCACTTTTTGTAGGAGGGAGTCTTTTGAGATGGAGTCTTGCTATGCAGACTAAGCCAGCCTTGAAGTTGCTATGTAGCTCAGGCTTGCCTCAAACTTCCAGCACTCCTGCCTCAGCTCCCCGGGTGCTGGGATTAAAGGCATACGCCACCGTATCTGGGTTGTCTGCCTAAAGTGACATACGTTCAGACTTGACCCCATAGACTCTGCCTTGTGTAACGGTACAGTTAGAGAAAGGCCAAAACGGAGCTGTTTAAACCTAGAATTCCAGGTCAGGATTTTATCTTGCCAGTTTCCAATGAGAATAGAAGTGCTTAGTTTGGTGGTAAAATTTCTAATCAGAAGTGGGAGCCATCCGGAGTATTTCCTAAACTACCTAGCAATCAGATATAACTCCTGTGTTTCCTAAACCCACCCTGTCACCCAATTCCACTTCCCTTTCTGAATCCAACTGAACTAAAATGGAAGCAGCAACTATTATAAAACATTTCAACTAATAGAGACTCACTCTAATAGGTAGGAGTTAATCTTTAGAAACAGCTCTTTGCAGGGAAGCAGAGAATTTTGGAACCATATTGGGATAAATAATATGAAGTCCTGTAGACAGAATCCAATTAAGCTGAACCCCAGGTTGAGATTTCGCTAGCTGTCATCTCTACATAATAATCTCAATTCTGAGGATTTCAGGGCCACCTGAGCCTCCTTCGTCTCATTCAAATGTAGAAAAAAAAAGAGAAAAGCCTCCATTTTATCTGTACTAGATGAAAGTAGAAGTGGGTTCTTTCTGTGCAATTTCATAGACCTTTGGCTCTTCCACAGCGTGCTTCTTTAGGTGGTTTGGTAATTTTCCTTACTTAACATTTAGTGATACTCTATGCTTTTAGTAATAGTACTAGTGAGCTAATTAATCTAGCAAACACATCTTTTGTCCTGATTTCATCATTTCTACTGCTCCTTGTTTCTGACTTCATTTAGAGCATCCTTACTCCTTGTTTCCGTGTCCAAAGAGTGGCACTGTTCAATTTTCTTACCTTCTCAAAGTGCTTTTTGCCTAAAATGGGAGACAATTACATTGAGAGCAGAAGAAAATTATGGGTGTAAGTACATTATACTTTCAACTATATATCTTCTAGAGTGTTTCTAATGATCAACTATAGAACTAGGACATTCAAAACTTAAGATAGGTCAAGAATCTTCTAAGCACCATCTAATTTATGAAACTATCCAAAAGCACTTCACAAAGCCTTAAAAATTATGGGAATCAGAGGGGTTTCATTATCTAGGTGCTATTAGTTAATAAGGAAAGAAAGAACCATGAAGTTATTTAAGAAGTGCAAACATTGAAAACTGCATGAACCAGCCTATCATGGTCTTATTCTATTCTGTAATTCTTCAAAATCTACAAATGTTTCTTGAGGGCTTTAAGTAGTTGATGCAGATCAATAGTACTTTGATTTTTCAAGAACATCAATTAATCAATACAAAATTGGCAAACAACTTGAGAGAAAAATCAACTTCTGGTGTTAATGTAACATATCTCTTAGTTGTTAGTTTTAAGGCATATGTTTTTGCTTTGTTCACCCACTTACCAATTATGTGTTATGCTTAGAATGCCATCACTGCTTTTAAGGTATATCTATTGACACGGAATCACACAACCTTCATTATATGATCTACCTTTAAAAAACAACACAACAGTACTACTTTTGGGAGATTTTAGTACAGATTAAAGGGAAGAGAAGCCAGCCGCCCATAGGAAGTGTTCTGGGTAGATGGCAACCTGAGCAAATGCTTTTTACCTCTTGTTTCCTCTAATTTCCTGCTGGATGAATCACCAACAAGTTAAAGCTGTGAGTGTGTGTCCGTCTGTCACTCTGCTTTCTGCCTTTAGTGACAGAAAGGATTGGAAAGGTGTGATAGAGATGATCTTTCTTCACTGTAGGAACCTTAGCATGATTCCACAAACCTGGAATCTCTAGGCTTCCTGGATTACTTTGTAGAAGTCAGGTAAGCTAGAGAGAGGTATTTTCTCAGCAGCATGATTTCAATCACCAGAAGAAAATAGATTGTTCTTACTGATGTAGCCAGAGATGCTCAGACTCTGAGGCTCTCTGAGAGGGTAGTAAGCAAATTCTAGGAATTGGCTTAACCTACAGAAATGAGCCCTTTTTCCCCGTTCATCATCATGTACTTGAGATACCCTGCTGATCCTATGGATTTTTGTCACCCTTTAGGGGAACTGGTACCGCAAACGCCACCATGACCCATGAAAAGGAATACCACTCAAGGCTTACACCTAGAGAGCACTGAAACGGTAGAGACTTCAGCACTAGTGAATTCATTTTCATCAGTGGTGAAACGCTAAAATGCCTTTCTTCATTCACTCTTCTACAAAGCTACCACAGCCTGACAGTCTCTACCCACCACAACTACAAAGGTTCTGAAAGAAATTCTTAAATGTACTGGAGTGAATGGAAAGGAAAACACAGTGGAGGTTAGGAACTTAGCTCAAAGGAGAGAAATTACAACATCAGAAGAAAACTTGAGAAGTCCTACATTTTCACGTGTGCGGTAGCCTAGGACGTATACTTGCCATGTATCCTCTGTGACCAGAGAGCAAATTCTCTAGGCAACTAAAAATTAAATTACATAATGACTCTAAGATGAGAGAGATAGGATATCTAATACACAGTGGTAAACAATAACTTTAAGAACCTGTGTTTGGTTATCTCCATCTCTTCTCCAGTCTCTTTCTTATCACATTAATCCAGGCTGTCAAAATCTCACTAGATGACATCACTCACCTCCTGTTTTCTATCTTCATTGTACTCTCAATCATTTTAGGCAAACCCATCTTTTCAAAAAGGTATTTTGATTATGTCACCTTCTCTACACCCCTAAAATCTTTTGCCAATTTCTCATTGTTCTTAAGTTAAAAAGCTAAATCTTTAACATGCTGTATAAAGATTCTGTATGGTTTGATTCCACTTTACCTACCTAATTTTATTGTGTGCTATTTCTGCCTTTATTTCACATCATATGCCTCACACCATGGAGTTTTTTTGCATTCTGAACATTACTGGGACTTTCTCTCTTCCTTTCTGCACTTGGGTGAACACTTCTCCATCCATTTTGAGCAAAGATTTTAGAAAAAGATTGCTCTCTGGGAGGGGCCGGGGATATAGCTCAGTGGCATAAGTGCCCAACTGGAAAATGCAAGTTCCTGAGTTTGACTCCTGGTACCAAAAAACAAAAATATTGCTTTCTGGGAGAAAAACTATCAAGACTAACTCAAAAGGGGCAAAATTAATCTGCTATAAATATAATTCTTTTTATTGTTTTTTTTAAATGGTTGAAACAAAGAAGTCAATTCTGGGAAGCCAATATGACCAACAGAAGCAAAAAGTGAAGATTACTGCATTAGATATTGTCTGAAAATTAATGGCAGGGCTCAGATTGTGATGGAGTAGAAGGGTGTCATTGAATTATCTCCCAGAGTCTTAAACACATGCATTCATTCCCCGCAGTGCCTACCACCCCCAATAAACTGAAATGTGGGATAGTTGATGAGAAGAAGTTTTCTGTAGAAATACCCCATTCACCACAAGATCTATTAAGAGTGTCATGATCTGGGGAAACTGACACTACATAAAAATGGGGCAAATCAACTTTTCTATGGTTGTGGAACAGACAACCACAAACTCAAGGGTTAAAAACATCAAGCATTGATATTCTTAGTTTCTGTGGGTGAGAAATCCATGAATAGTTCTGTTAGGTCTTTGGCTTTAAAATCTGAGGAGGCTGCAAACAAAGGCTGCCATCTTATCTGAGGCTCAACTAGGAATGGCTTCACCTCCAAGCTCCGGCGATTTGCTTGACAGCATTCAGTTACTCTCAAGGTGTTGGATAAGGGTGAGAGCACCCTGAGCTATTTTCTACATGGTCTACTCCTTTGTCCAGCTCACACTGTGTCAGCTGGCTTCTTTAAAGCTGACATAAGGTAAAGCCTCTCAGCGTGTTACAAACGTATGTAAAATCATCATACATATAATAATAAAAAGCCATGTGCTACATAGGATATTTTGGCCAATACTGAATCACATATACAAAAGAGTATATAACATAGCATGGGTCTATAGTAGGCTGTACCATCTAGGTTTGTGTAAGTATACTCTATGATGCTTGTATGAGAACAAAATCTCCTGACAATGCAGTTATCAGACTGTCTCCATCATCAGAGACATATGATTATATATCTTATCTTTGCTATATCCTGGTTAGAAGCAAATCATAAGTCCTGTTCATACTCAAAGAGATAAGATGATACAAAGTCAATACCAGGATGCAGAAATTCTGAGGGCTTCCCTTAGCTCTATCATAATTGGTTATACAAAAGTTTTGTTCAGCTCTAAGAAATGAATCATGTTGCATAATACTGCATGGTTTTTAGTATGACAGCACATAAAGGTTTCCATGATGGCACTTCAAAATGTCTTGACTTCTCTATTACCAATAAGTTTATCCTACAATATCAAAAAGAGATTTAGTAACTTCCAAACACCATCACATTTACTGAGTAGGTATCAACTCAAAACAATTCATTTTAAAGAAATCAGGATAATAACATATCAAGGGGGAAAAACAGTTTAGAAAATTTGTGAAAATAAGAATCCAAAGAAAAATTTCTCAAACTAGATATTTCCTTCAGAAACCTCAAAAAGTTTCTGAAAACTTGAAAGTTCTAACATTATAGGGAAGAAAAATGCTACTAGGCTATCTGATAAAGGAAATCAAATTGCCCAGGTGATAAGGCTGGCTCTAGGCCCATTAGGCAATCAGCTATTATAATTTGACTTTAATAAAACATATATAATCCCACATGTTTTGTAGGGGAAATAGAATATTTTGACCTACTTGGATGGAATCTCATTGGCTATTGCACCACATGCAATGAATTTATGTTCTTATTTAAACATCATGTTTTGTGACACTGCCTAGTGAGAATCAATTCCTGTGCCGTATGTCAGTTTCAGGGCGCTAACAAAAATTTATTTTTCACATGTTCATGCCATGTGACTTCAGTTCTCTGTCTTAGCTGGTACTTCATTTACAGATGAGGAAACTGAGACCAAAGCAGATGAAATAATTTATGACTAGGTAAAGGATCAGATTTCTAGTCCAGCTATATCTATGTACATATATGGAGTGGTTTGAAGTAATTTCATTTGAAAGGTTTCCATTACTGAGGAACAATATGAAAGCTCTCTCTGACTCCAGCCTTAGGGACAGGATCTTAAGCATAGGAAGAAAAGGTCAAGCTCTAGGTCTTAAAGGGGAATGGAGGAGAATAGGAGAGCTTAAAGGGAATGGGCTGAAAGCTAGACTCAAAATAAAGTCTCAAATTACTGAATTCAGACTGCTCATTCTTATCTTTTTCAGAATGGAATTGGTCCCACACCCCAAGGGAAAGGTCTAACTGCAAGTGAATGAATAGGTTAACCCCAGCCTCGGTGAAAGTGCAGAAGTAGTGAGATTGGCAGGTGTCTTGGTTACTTTACTCTTGTTGCTGAGACAAAATACCCAACGCCCAAAATGAAGAAAGGAAAGGTTTATTTAGCTTACAGTTTGTGGAGGTTTCAGTCCATACTTGGCTGCTTCAGAGGCAGAGTGGCACATAGCAGAGGGCAAACTTCATGGCGGCAGAGCACAGCAAAAACAACCAGAGCAAAAGGGAGGAATGGCTGCAAGCAGCCTCTTCTCTTCCCTTACATTGTAAACAGCCTACCCCCACCCAGGGGGCGTGTAGCTCTCACACAGTCTCCACGCCCTCCTCTTCCACAGGCTCAGGATGTGTACAAAGTAAGCACCCTGGCTTCCTGCTGAATCACTCAGACAGACCTCTATACTCCCCAAGTTGACAAAATGTATCAACCATAACGGCAGGAAATCAGGAATTAGAGCTTTGCTACTAGCCTTTAAATTGAAGTAGAGCCTGTGGGTTAGATATCAGTGTTCCACTTATGTTGATTTCTTGATTTGAACAAATTTATACTGGTCTTGTAGAACATCATTAGTTTGGGAAATACATATTGAGATGTTTAGAGATGATGAGACATTAGATCAGACATAGCTGTTAAAGGATTGAGAAAAGATTAATGATCAGTGACAGAAAGACAGAGGGACAGACGTGAGGAGATAAAGAGGGAGGATAGGGAGAAAGCAAGTGAAATAAACTATTAATTAAAATAATAAGTAAAGGGGATATAAAATTCTTTGTAGTTTTCCATAATTTATTTCAAAATAAATTTTGAAAAATAAAATTGTATGGTAGATCTATTACTAGGCCTATTTTACCAATGAAAAAAAGAACTTGTCCCAGATCACTCAGTACCAGGTGGACTTCTGCCAGATGTCTGAGTACAGTAGGTGGGGAAAGTGAGTCAGCCACTGGCCTGTTAAGGAAGAATCTCCACAGTAGTCGTGTGTCTGTCTTGTTAAATCCTTGTCCTTTCAGCTGCACAATAACACACGCGGCTCAAAGATGGTGTCCCCATAAATAGAAGTCATTCCATATGGCAGTGCTGTGTCATGCTTCTAGCCATTCTCGTCTTCCGTCTAAATCCAGATTATGCTGAAATGCAGAATGAGGTACTGCAAACAGTGATGTTGTGCTCTGTATATCTGAAGAAACAGCAACCCAAGAGACATAAATGAGATGATGAAGAAGATTTTCCCAACTACCAAGAGACTAATCTCCTGTGATAATTAATGAAGGCTACATTAATAAAAGCCATAGCAAGACAGTTTGGTGCTAGACCTAGCTAGTGAGGTGGTTTTTCTTGGTTGTGCTAGAGAATGTATGAGTAGCAGGAAGCAAAGGATGATGTGGTAAAGGAGGCAATGGACTTAAAATTGAACAATTTATCATTTAGAATAGAAAAATTAGCTCATTGGGGGAAGAGTTAGCCTTATAATTTAGCACACATCTTTCATACCTCCTCCATAGAAAATATAAAATATGTGGCAAAAACTAATATTAAAACAAATTTTTCTTTCCTAAAATTAAGTCCTTGGGCTGGCAGTGTAGCTCAGTGGTAGGGTGCTTGCCCAGCATATCCAAAACCTGGAGTTTTAGACTCGGCACTGCAAAAATAAAAACA
>PVLD010032701.1:0-14371 GCA_004027595.1 Dinomys branickii
ACGAGGGAAAGGAGAAAAGAAAGAGGCAAAAATGTATGTATGTATATATGTAGATACATATGTGCAGGAGGGCTAACATGGTTCTACTATTGTATTATATCACTTAATGCTGAGGAATAGTTGATGACAGGTTATTCGATCAATCTTGTATGTCTGTATGTGTTATCCTGAGCACACATTTTGAAGATATCAATTTGCATAGCAGCAACTACTGTTGGTTTTCTGATGCTTTGTCTATAATTCAATTCTGATCTTACTGTTATTGTACTACTTTGTGCCTCTTTGTTAATGCTTTCTGGTTTCTTTTTTTTTTTTTCCTGTTGTTGAGATGATTAATTGTTTAACCAATTTCGCATGTCTGTATTTGTGTCCATGAATATACACTTCGAAGATATCAATAGGTAAAGCAACAACCATTGTTAAGTCCATGTCACATTGTCTGTAAATCAGTTTTGATTGTACTATTTCTTATGCTACTTTGTGTCTGTTTGTTAATATGTTTTTGTGCTTTTACTTTTAAAATAAAAAAAAAAGTAGGGGGTACTATTACCAGAAAATGAAGAACGGATCCTCGGAAAGCAAATAACAAGTCTTCACTGCAGCACATTAACCTAAACTGGAATTATTGATAAAAGTGCATTTCCATTCCAGTTGTAAATGCATGTGGAAAAGACCTCCATCCCAGCTATTTGCTGGCTTCTCATCCTTCTCCCAAAGGATGATTCTTATTCACTGTTCTACCTCCTGCAGTGCCTAATATAGGGCCTGTCTGGTACACAGTAAGTGCTTACTACCTGCTTCTTGGGTTGAATTGAGTATCTTCAGGGGAGCTAATCATAATTAGCTCCATATGCAACACTTTACATAATTTACCAAAAGCTCTGTGATCCATTATTTAATTTCATCTTACCCAAAGCCCTGCAAGAAAACATGATTGCCTCACTTTGTAGATATGAAAACTGAAGATCAGTGAAGTGAGTTGCCCCAGGACTTCTTAACTTTAAGAATGGGCTCTTTCGTCTTCTCTGTTTGCCCCCAAATGGAGAAAGGAGAGGACATCAGCACCAAGATGTGGGTCCGTGCTGCTCCAGCCCAGATAGACTCAGCTGCAATAAATACTTCCCACCCAGTAAACCAGCCAGCAAGGCCTCCTTTCCTATGGATGTGGGGAAAGACTCAGTTCCACGTCACATAGCCAGGAGCACAGAGCCCTCAGGGCAGGAATAAATGCTGAGCTGAGTGTGTAGTACCAACTGACCAAACTGATCCTCTACCAGAGTCCTACCTCCTGGCATACTTCATGCGACTACTGAGTTTGGGGCCAAAGCTGAGCTGAATTGTGAACCTCATTTATTGACATATAAAATCTAAAGGTTTTCTTCACCCAAGATTTTGCTGAGCCTGCATTTTTAAATAACAACTCCAGCCACTGAAAAACATGACTGTCCACTTGGTTACTGCCTGTGAAAGAATTGATATGCTTCGGCACATTTGTTTATTTAATATTTCCAAATTAAATTTAGAATTTTTACAGCATTGCTAGTAAATATGTGTCACCTATCTTGAACTGTATATAAAAGTGTTTATAAGAACTGTGTGCATTTCTGAGTATCTATTTAATCTTCCAAATTAACCTTTGAATTTCTGCAAAGTGCCTCATTAAGCATGTCACTTCTCTTAACACAGTGCATAAAGATATTCATGAGAATTGCATTGTTTTTGAGCACTTATCTACTTAATCAAAAGTATGTATAGGTTTGTGCACATTTATTCAGTTAATTGAAGATTTTAAATTTTCAAAAAGAGTAAAAATGGCTAAATAAATGTAAGAACTCTGAGCAGCCACAGAGAAACTACTTATAACTTTAGAGAAGCAATCGAATGAACTCTAGTGCTGAAGTGAAATGGTCATAGTGAAGATGAGCAGGGTCCTGAAGGAGGAAGAAAAAAGACTAGAAATGAGCGGGAAAGAAAATACTGCAGGACAAAGACAAACATGTACCCCAGATATAAATCACCAGCAAACAACTGGCACTGTAGCGCCCAAGGAAGGAAGTATGAAGCAAATGTGAGCCTCACAGTGCACCGGGACACGCTTCACCTCCCACTCACCATGACTGCCCTCCATACTCAAAGGAACAGGGCCCTGATTTTCTCACTGATCAGCTACAAGCCTTAGGGAAAAGTTTTTGACAGAACTTCATATCATAGAGAATCATACACTCTGTCAAAAGTTTGATCATTGGGCTCATTAAAAGTTATATTTGAGAAGAATAAGATTAACTTCATAACTAAATGGGTGAGAAAACATGGTTTTATTAATAGCAGGTAAGATCTGTTGCAATGAGGTGTGCTGCACTGGGAGTAGCTCATTTCCCATTGGCCCCTGCCTCGGGGCTGCTCTCTGCCTTTCTTCATTCTGAGAGACTTCCTGATCCATGCCTCAGGCAGTGACTTGGAGAGAGGACAGCCAGCCACGATGTCCAAGGGAGCAGGATTAGATAAATACTACATTGGATTTGAGCATTTAGACTCCTGGATAGTTCCTCCGAGGTGTACACATGTGTGTGCACATACACACACACACACACACACAATCCTGGCAACCTGAGTTCTTTCTCTTCTTTCCTCCAGAGATCCCACCCCATTTGTATGCAAAGTCAGGAATGTTGGAATCCAAAGACTTATGTGGTTGGAAGACTGCTGACTAGAAGCAACATCGGCCTTAGCAAACAGATTCTTCATATTTTCCCCATCGTAATTCTTAAGAAAGATGTGAAGAACATAAACATGGCAAATTCCCTAAGTATATGCATATCTTAACAAAAGATTAAAATACCTTATTCCTGTTTTGAGAAAATAAAGATATTACAATAATTCAGCTACCCCATCCATAAAGGTGAATTACTTTAGATCCAGGACTACAAGTTTATTCCAGCAGCCTAGCACACAAAAGCATTTTTTTGGTCTGCACAACATTCATTTAAACATTTTTTTCCACCTTGACAATGAGATGAGTTCACACTAAAAGAACAAAATCTGGGTCTGGCTTCCACTTAGGAGGGACAAAGTCATAAAAGATTGCCACTCCCACCAAAACAGTGAGGAAACATCGGATAAACAATAAAACCACATTTTGTAAACCCTTGAGAGAACTGAGGGTGCAGCAAATCTAAACAAACTAAACTTTGGAGAGAGACAAGCTTTCCATAAGTGACAAGAGACCAGTGGCTGCTTTTACTCTTCAAAACATAGCAAGCAAACAGGCAAACTTGCAATAGACAAGGTACTTTACTGAGTCACAAAAACCAAGATTAACTAGTAATGACTGTAAGAACAGGAATGAGAGATTGGATTTTGATGAAGCACAAATGACACTGGCTGCCAAGTCTCCCTCACAAGAGGTACTCACAAGAGGGAAGTAGCATGCAAACCTGGACAGTAAAGCAAAGCAAGAGATTTCCCACTGAATGAAAATCTGGAGGCAGGAAAGGAAGTCAGAGAGAGAGAGAGAGAGACCCTATGATCATTAATATTTAGATCCCAAGGGAAGGGCCTTAACCCACTCTCAATACATCTGAAACCAGTGGGCACATTGGTTTTGCTGTGGAGAGAAGAAAGGGATGAACACAACTCCGGGGGTGAACACGGACTACTTCAGTTTCTGCTGCTCTTTCATACACTATATCTAGCTTGTGATTCAAAAGTTCTAATAAATCCAAAAGAGATTAGCAACTATAATCAAGAGTAAAATAATCAGTAAAAGCTGACCTTCAGGTGGCCCAGATAGTGAAATTAACAGACAATACTTTGACATAATAATTACATATATTTAAGGAATTCGTGGAAAGCATAAATATAATGTATAAAGAACTTATGAGCAGAAACATTTAAAGAAGAATCAAAAGAAATCTCACACCTGAGCTGGCCATGGTAGTTTACACATGGAATCCCAGCTATTCAGGAGGGTAAGGCAGGACCACAAGTTCAAAGCCAACCTGTTGAACTTGTGTAACATAGCAAGCCCTCCATTCAAAAAAAGAAAGAAAGAAATTTCAGAAATGAACAATGAGGAAACAACTTAATAGATGGCGCAAAGTAAAAAAAGGGATTAGTAAACTCAAAATCAGGTCAACTTTTTAAAAAACAACAAAACTGATGAAAGAAAAAAGAATTTTTAAAATGTAACATCAAAATGCTATGAGAGGAAAAATCAGTTTAATATAGACCAAATTGGAGTTCAGGAAGAAAAAGAAAAAGAGAATTAGAGTAAAAGAAGTATCTGAAAGAATAATGACACAGAATTTTCAAAATTTTATGAAACATATCAACCCAGAGATCCAAGAAACTCAATTAATCCCAAGTTGCAAAATAACAAGGAATACTACATCTAAGAGCACATTACAGCCAAACCACTGAAAACCAGACAATGAAAAAAATCTTATGAGCAGGTAAAAAAATTAGATATTAAATTTAGAGAAAGAACTAAAAGATTTACAGATTTATAGCAAGCTTCTCAACAGGCACAATGGAATTCAGAAAATAACACAATGACATTGTTTGGATGTTAAAAGAAAAGCCATCACTTCAGAATTCTATATGTGACAAAAACCATATGATCATCTCAAAAGCAGAAAAAACATTTGACAAAGTCTAACAGCCATTCATGATAAAAAAAAAAAACCTACATAAAATTGGAAATAATGTCTTTATCTCAATCTGATAAATCCATTTATGACAAATCAACAACCAACATCATACTAAATGGACAGAAGTTGAAAGCTTTCACTCTAAAATTAGGAACAAAGGCCAGGCATGGTGGCACAGGCCTATAATCCCAGCACTCAGAGGCTGAGGCAAGAGGATCAGCATGAGTTTGAGGCCAGCTTGGGCTACAAAGTGACTTCAAGGTAGCCTAAATTGCATAATAAAACTCTGTCTCAAAAGACAAAAAATAAATAAAATCAGAAACAAAATAAAGATGTCACTGTCACCACTCTTATTCAATCTAGGTCTAGAAACATTAGCCAGAGGAATTAGACAAGAGAAAGAAATAGGAAAGGAAGAAGTTATCATTATTTGCAGACATAGTACTCTACATGAGAGACCATAAAAACTCTACCAAAAGACTTCTAGATTTAATAACCTAATTCAGTAGTGTAGCTGGATAAAAAGTCAACACCAAAAAGTCAATAGCTTTCCTGTACACAAAAAACAAACTCACTAGGAGAGAAATTAGAGAAGCCACAATTTTTACAACAACATCCAAATAAAATGAAATACATACAAATCAATCTAATGAAGAAAGTAAAATACCTCTACATTGAAAACTACAGTACTCTTAAAAAGGAAATTAAAGAGGGTATCAGAGAATGAAAAGATATCCCTTGTTCTTGGGTAGGAAGAAAAAATATACTGAAAATAGCCATACTTCTAAAATTGTTATACATATTTAATGCAGGCCCAGAGATATAGCTCAGCAGCATAAGCACCTGCCTGGCAAGTGCAAGGTCCTGAGTTCAATTCCCAGCACCAAAAAACAAAACAAAAACAGATTTAATGCAACCCCAATCAAATTTCCAACTGCATATCCCACAGAATTAAATAAAATAATCCTAAAATTCACTGGAAACCAGAAATGATAGACAATAGCAACGGCAAGGTCGGGGGCATCACAATCCCTGACTTTAAACTATACTACAAAGCTACTATGATTAAAACAGCATGGTGCTGGCAAAAAAACAGACCCAAGAATCAAACACTCAGCCACCTTATCTTTCACAAAGAAGCCAAATACATGCACTGGAAGCAAAAGGGTTTCATTAATAAATGATGCTGGAAAAACTAGCTTTCCACATGCCAAGGACTAAAACTAGACTGATGTCTATCACTATGTACTAAACTAAAATCAAAATAGACAAAGATCCAATTATTAAATCAGAAACACTAAATCTGGTGGAATATAGAATAGGTAGGAAACCTTAAAAACATAAGTCAATTAAAGACTTTATGAACAAAACCTCAATCACATGAGAATATCACAAAAAATCAACAACTGGGACCTCACTTTATTAAAATGCTTTTGCACAGCAAATGAAATCATCAACAGAGTGAAGAGACACCCCCCAGAGTGGAAAAAAAATGTAGTCAATTGTTTCTCAGATAAAGGACTAATATAATTGAAAAAATCAGATCCCCAAAATTTAAAGACCCAATCCAAAACTGGGTATCTGAGGTGAATACACACTTCTCAGAAGAAGTACAAACAGAAGATAAGTATATGAAAAAATGTTCAGTATCCCTGGTCATTCAAGAGATGCAAGTTCAAATGACACTGAGATTCCATCTAACCCTAGAAAGAATGGCTGTTAATAAAAAATCAACTAATTACAAATGCTAGTAGAAATATGGGGAGAACAGAACTCTTCTCCGCTGTTGGGAGTATAGACTGGCGCAACCACTGTATAGATCAGTGCAGAGATTCCTCAAAAAACTAGGACTAGAGGTCCCATTTGACCCAGCTATTCCCCTTCTTGGTATCTTCCCAAAAGAATTAAAAGCATCATACCACAGCAAAATATGCACACCCATGTTTATAGCAGAACAATTTGTAATATCTAAATCTTGAAAACAACCAAAATGCCCATCAGCCAATGAATGGATTTTTTTAATATGCTTTTTTATTAAATGAAGTATTACTCAGCCGTAAAGAAAGATAAACTTGAGACATTTCTAGATAAATGGATGCACCTTGAGATAATACTCTTATTTGAAATAAATTGGACACATGGCACACATATGTAAATATTGCATTGTCTCTCTGGTGTGAGAAACCAGAAGTGTAAATAAGAACTAAAATGTATAATAGAAACCGTGAAACAGGAAGAAATTGTTCAAAAGGAAAAGAGAGCTAGGAAGCAGGGAGGGGGAAAGGCAGGAAAAGAAAAATGAGAAAATAAGGATAAAATGGAAACGAAACTTTATAAATAAGGAGGGAAAAAGAGGCTGAAGGGAGTGGAGGGGAAAGGGGATAAAGATGAATCATGCACAGGTACAAATTCTGTATGATGAATGTTATCATTTTATATATATATATATATATATATATATATATAATTTAAAAATAAAATAAAATAAAATTCTACATGTATGAAAACAAAGACATTTTCAGAAAAACAAAAGTGAGTATTTATCACCAGCAGACTGCACTAAAAGAAATTTAAGAGGAAGCTCCTCTGGCTGAGGCACAAATGGAGGCCTGGATCTACAAGAAGGAATGAAGTGCAAAAAACTTGTAAATACTGGCAAATATGTATATATTTACATACTGACTACTTAAGCAAAAATAAGAATTTCTTTGAAGTACATGTCTAAATGTAAAATACATGATAAATAGAATAAATTGCAGAGAGTGAGTAGAAGAAATGAAACTTTGTAAAATTTTTCCATTGGTTTGAGAGTAATAACAGTTCACTGGCAGAGCACTTGCCTAACATGTGTGACACCCTGGGTTCCATTCCTAGCAATTTAGAAAGAAAAGATCTTTATACCTTACATTGTTCCTTAGATGCTAATGCTAGTAATTGGTACTAATTATGTAAGTGTGTGTTGTTACATTTGGATCTTAAATGCCCCCAAGCCCATATGCTATAGGGTTGTTTGTTAGCCTGTGGCACTATTGGGAGGTAGTGGAACCTTTCGGAGGAGGAGCCTATGGGGAAAAGTTAGGTCACTGGAGGCGACCTTGAAAAAGATATTGGACCTAGATTTCTTTCTTTCTTTGTTTCCCAGAACTATGAGGTGCCACATGCTTCTGCCATGATGTACTGTACCGCCACAGGCCCAAAGCAAGGAGGTCAAGAGGCCATGGACCAAAAACCTCTGAAAATAAGAGCCAAAATGAATCTTTCCTCTCTGTAAGTTGATTACCTCTGGTATTTTGTCACAGAGACAGAAAGATAACACATACGGTTTATCAAATGTGAAAAGTTAAGGGTGCATATTACAATTTCTAGAATAACATTTAAAATACTATAAAGATATATATCTTAAAAGTCAACAAAGGAACAAAATAAAAAATAAGATACTTGATTAACTCACAAGGATAGAAATGAGAAACAAATACAATACCTCAGATCACAAACTCAGTTCTTTCCAAGATTCTCCTCAGAAACTGAACAGGACAAGAACCGAATCAAATTTCCCTATGAGGTCACCATTGAACCTAACCACTGAAATTGATTTAGTTCTCACCCAATTCAGATTGTGACCAGAATCATGGAAGGAATCAAGTTTGTGAACTGAGGTACGCTGTATATAAAGGAGATAAGATGTGCATTAAGAGCTTATTCTTAATTTCACTAATTGTAAATACACTAGGCACTGAAATTTTTTAAATAGAGGAAGATTGTTTGGATAAAGAAACAAGCTCAAATTACATCATTTGTAAGAGATACAAGGACAGAGTTTTTCAGTAAACTGATTTTAAAAAGACATACTATACCATATAAATGCTAATCAGAAGAGAGATGGTATAGCCATACTTGGTATATCAGATGAACAGCTTCAAGACAAAGAGTACTACTAAAAGTAAAGGTGGCATATTATAATGAAAAAAGGTCAATTCATCAGAAACACCCAACAAATAGAAATACATATGCACCTAATAACAGAGCTTCAAAATCTAACACAAGGAATATATCCATAGCCTAAGATTTTAACACACCTTCTCAATAACGGATAGAACAACTAATTTAAAAATCAAAAAATATATAGTAGATTTGAACAATATCAACCATCAATACAACTGCTTTGATCTAATTGGTATTTACAGAAAATAACACTAAAGGAAGAACTGGGATGAAGGAAAAGAGAAAGAAGAAGCAAAGAACAGGTATATTAATATACACAAGGTAGCTAATAGCTAACATAATTTTACTCCTAATTTCTATTTTTTTATTGAAAGGAACAGTTAATGTGTAATTGTTTGATCAGTCTTGCATCCCTATATCTGGTTATGTGAGAGACTACTTTGAAGATAACACTATGTAATATGAGGACCATTGTCAGTTTCCTGTCACCTTCCTTTGAAATTATGTATCATTTTTATTGTTTTTATGTTGTTTTGTTTATGCTTATTTTTTGTATTTTCTCTTTAAAATTAAAAAAGAAAAAATATATATGTAAATACAAGGATAGCTAAGTGTATTGCTGATGTCTATTGGTTTATTGAAAAGAACAGTTAATGCTTCAAATTTTTTTTCTCTTGACCAGTTTTGCATGCTTACATCTGGTAACTGGAACAACTAATTTGAAGACAACAATATGCAATATAACAACCATTGCTGAATTCCTACCATCTTGTTTAATAAAGCTGTGTATCATTTCTAAAGTTTTTCTTTTCATTATTTGTTGTTGTCTTTAATTGTTTGATCAATCTTGTATTCTTACATCAGGTAATCTGCGCAACTTCATTGAAGATAACAATATTGTAATATAACAACCATTGTTAATTCCTATCATGTAGTTTTGAAATCCTGTATTGTTTTATTGCTTTTGCACTGTTTTTGTTTTTATCTTCGTTGTTGTTATATTGTTATTTTTTTCTTTAAAATAAAAAAGAAAACAATACTAGACAACTACAGTATATGATCTTTGTTAAATTCACAAGGAAGAGTCACCAAAATAGTGCATCTATTAGAACACAGAGCAAATCTTGGTAAATCTCAAAAGACTAAAATCATAGAGTATGATTATATAACAGAATAACAGGAAACTATTAACAAAATAAAACTTAAATATGGCCAATCTATACAATCCTCATGTAATACAAAATAATGATAATACACTCCAATGTCAAAAGAAAAAGAAAGCCAAGAAATTGAAAAAGAGCTCTTTATTTGGGTTTTTTTCTTTCTTTCTTTCTTTTTTCCTCTTTTCTGCAGTGCTTGGGATCCGTGTAAGAGTCTCACATATGTTTTGTTCTGGTTTTTGGTTTTTGATACAGGATCTTGCTCTGCAGCCCAGGCTGACCTTGAACTCTTGAATTTGTGGCAGTCCTCCTGCCTCAGCCTCCCAAGTGCTGGGATTTACAGGCATGTGCTACCACACCCAGCTGGGCCTCAGTACATTAGGCAAGTTACACATATCTACCTTAAGCCCAGCCATACCACTTGTGCATGAGGTATGATCAAAACATGAAGTGAATTTTTTTTTTTACTTTACTACAGTAAAAGACACATTGCCATTCATTCCCTGCAAAATACTCTCCCTCATTTATTCATATTTATCCCATCATTCCAGCCACTTTCTGAACCAGGTCTTAAAGTTTTCTGAGTGTCTTTAGCTGTGCTGCTGTGGCTGCCTTGATATCCTGAATTTATTTAAAATGTTTACCTTTCACAGCACTTGTGACTTTGGGAAAGAGCCAGAAGATGCACAGTGCCGGATCTGGTGAATGTAGTCATGGGGACGCACTGTGATGCTTCTGTGCACCTGCCTTTCCATCGGATGGCACCTGGCAACCGCCTTCACCATATTTTTTATCACACTTCATAAAGACACTCGTGAAAAAAGACTCCCAGAACTGCTTCACTGTCAGTGATTCTAGGATGGGCCCTAGCCAAGATCCCCAATACTGTCTTATCACAGAGATTTTTCCTAAGTTGTTTTTAGGAAGAGACATAATTTAGGCCTGTCTGTTCTATAACATTACTCTGGCAAGGTAGTGAGGGAGTTAATCTGATTTAGGAGAATGTCCAGTGTGCCTTGGACGCTCATCAAATCTTTATCATTTGTAAGGATCATTTTCTATTCTCTTGGGGCAATCATGCATAGAGCTAAGGCAAAGCAAGGACTGGGGTAAGCAGCCTGAAAAGGCACAAAAACCAAAGGAAGTAACACATTGAGGTATGGAGCAATCCCGTGAACAACATCATCAGGCTTCAGCCATGCATGGACTGGTCAGCATTCAGTGACCAGAGCAGAAGTTCGAGTGTGTTGTCTTCAGAGTGAGCTGTCTGGCCCAGGTAAATTCTCCAGCAGATGTAAGGCTGGACTTCTGAAACTTGTAGATGTAGTTAATATGTACCTGGGTTATATATGTGTACAAGAGTGCCTACAAAGTATAGCTGATCTGTTAGCTCAACTTTTGTGGAGCTAGTTACAAGCTGTTTCTGTAGGGTTATGTTTTATTTTCTCAACTTCTTAGAGCTTGGGGCCTGTATGCTGTATATAGTTTTCATTTAGTTATCTCTACTGCAAATGCAAGCCAATTGTCATTGCCAGTGATCAAGGGTAGCCCATACCTATGGATGACTTTTCACAGAAAGACCCTACAAACTTTTACTGCCCACTCTGTTCAGGTAGGAAATGCCTCAGGTGAGCCTACGTAGGTACAGACAAGAACTAAGTCTATCTGTACATCTTTAAACAGGGGGTGGTCAGGGCCAGTGACATAGATGCTAAAGCCTGAGCTGGCTACAGGGACACAGGTGCTGTGGCTTGAGCTTGCAGAACATAAGGTGGGGTCAGGTCTGTCTCTGATCAAGACGGATCTTCCAGGAGTACCGGGTAAATCTTTTCTGACTTGGGTTGATGTTTCAATGAATTGGAACCCTGGAGGGGGCTTAGGAGTGCAGGTTTGGTACCATTGGCAGTGAGTTTCCAAACAGCAGCGGGAAACAGTAGCAAGAGAGCTTTGGCCAAAATAACTTTGTCCAAGGTGACCACAGCATATCTATCCTGTCCTAACAGAGCTACTTCCATCTGTAAATAAACAGAATGTACACAGCATCTGTCAGGGGGTCCATTTTTAGGTCATGGTCTGGTGGGCCCAGCTTGGTGGGCAGATACATGGCAGGATTGAGTGGTCCACAGTTATTCAGAAGGTCCAGTACAGCATGTGGCACCTGGACAGTTAGGTCTCAGCCTCAGGTGAGCTTGTCAGCTCTTTTGATCAGAAGGACAGTGGCTACTAGAGAATCAAATCAAAGTAAGGAGGCAGCCCTCAGTGAATGGATTCAGTTAATCATACAGGTACACCACAGGGTGCTCACAGAGGCTGACAGTTGGAGAAACAATCACTGTTTTGTGCATTCAAGCGTTCAGATTCTACAGAAGGCAGTGGCTCTAAGAAATTTGCGGGTTTTTTTCTTGTAATCAGGTTCTGCCAGATATTGTAGCAGAGTCTTTGCATCTTTCCAGCAAGCAGCTTGGGTGTCATTAATCAGAAATGCAGTAGTATTTTGTTCTGGAAAGCTAGTGATATTAGCTGTGAGGACTTCTCCAAAAAGGGTAAACAAGATTTTTAACCTCTAGGATGTTGAGTTCAGGTCAGTTGACTTTTGAGTCCAGAACTGGCATCTTTCCATAAAAGGCAAAGAGGGGCTGGCTGACAGGAGACACAGAAGACATTCTTCGGGTGCAGGTAGGTGTACCAGCAGGCTGTGGGTGGCAGAAGACTGAGGCAACATATAGAGAGGTCAATTGTGGCAGCACTGGCAGTGCAGAGATCTTGAACTCGCTTTACTGGCAAGAAAGGTATATTTTAGCAGTTTAACAGTCTATAGACATTTTACAGTTTTCTTTTTTATTTTATTTTATTTTTTTATTTTAAAAGTAAAAGAACAAAAACACTAACAAACATACACACAGTAGCACAAGAACAGTACAAAAACCAAACCACAGATAAGGTGGCAGGGGATCAACAATGGTTGTTGTATTACACGTTGGTAGCTTCAAGGTGTATACTCACGACAATACAAATAAACATACAAGATTGATCAAACAACTAATCATCGATTGTTTCCCACATCAAAATGACATGAGACAATACTGCAACCATGTCAGCCATCCTGCACATACACACTTACCTACACAGCTATCCCCCTCTTCCTCCTCTCCTTCCCTTAATCCCAATTGCTCTCTACCCTTGAGCAGTCTCCCTTAGTACCTCCCGATCTATATTCTCACCTCCAGGTTCCTACACTAATGATACTACACGCTGTTTGCACATGCACATCTGGTTTACCTCACTTATGAGTATGGTCTCTAATTGTGACCATTTGCCTATAAAAGCCCCTAGATTGTCTTTCTTCACAGCTGAATAATATTCTATTGTGTAAAAATGCCAGTTTTTTAATCCAGTCCTCTGTGGATGGACATTTGGGTTGTTTCCATGATTTAGCTATTACAAATTGTGCTGCTATAAACATGGGTGCACATATATCACAGTGATATGCTGTTTTCAGATCTTCTGGGAAAATACCTAGAAGGGGCATAGCTGGATTGAGTGGGACCTCTAGACCTAGTTTGCTGAGGATTCTCCAAACTGATCTCCACAGTGGTTTCACTAGTTTGCATTCCCACCAGCAGTGCAGCAGAGTTCCTATTTCTCCACAGCCTCGCCAGCATTTGTTATTGGATGATTTCTTGATGCTGGCCAATCTTACTGGGGTGAGATGAAACCTCAATGTTGTTTTTATTTGCATTTCTCAAATGACTAAAGATGTAGAACATTTTCTCATATATTTATTTGCCCTTTGTATTTCTTTATCTGAGAAGTGTGTATTCATCTCAAATGCCCATTTCTGGATTGGGTCTTTGAATTTGGACAGGTTCATGTTTTTCAAATCTTTGTATGTTCTAAATAGAAGGCCTTTGTCCAAGGGACAGCCAGTTAGGATTTTTTCCCAAGCTGTGGGTTTTCTTTTTACTCTGCTCGTGATTTCTTTAGATGTGCAAAAACTTTTGATTAAGGTGAGGTCCCAGTTATTGATTCTTTGAAGTGTTTCCCTTGCAGTTTGATTTTTGTTCATGAACTCTCTGCCTACTCCTATGTCTTCAAGATTTTTACCTACTTTCTCTTCCAATAGGTTTCTGTTTTAATATTGAGATCTGTGATCCATTTTGACTTGAATTTGGTGCATGGTGATAGATTTGGGTCTATTTTCAGTCTTCACCAAGTGCCAAGCCAATTTTTCCAGCACCGTTTATTGAAGAGGCTATCTTTCTTCCAGTGAGCTTGTTTGGCCCCTTTGTCAAATATTAGGTGGCTGAGTGTGTTTGTGGTTGTAGCTGTATCTTCCAGTCTGTTCCATTGATCCTCAGGTCTGTTTTTTGAGCCAGTACCAGGTTGATTTTATTACAGTATCTTTGTAGTATAATTTCAAGTCAGGGATTGTGATTCCACCTGACTTGACCTTGTGGCCCAGAATTGCTTTTGCTATTCTGGGTCTCTTCTGGTTCCAGATGAACTTAAGGCATGTTTTCTCTAGATCTGTGAGGTATGTTGATGGTAGTTTAATGGGAATTGCATTGAATCTGTACAACAATTTTGGTAGTATGGCCATTTTCACAATGTTGGTTCTTC
>PVLD010032702.1:0-14370 GCA_004027595.1 Dinomys branickii
AAAGAAGAAAAGGAAAAGCAAACAAAAGAAAAGCAAAGGAAAGGATTAAGACGTATGCATATGTACCAACTTCCCATGAGCAATACAAACTTACTAATAAAAAATGTAACTAAAAATTAAGGAAGCATAAGTCAATCTAAACCTAGTCAGCCAGAAAACTGCAAAAGCAAAAATTGAGAAAGTAAGTCAATAAAGCTGGTTTGAGAAAGAAAAGAAGACACAAATTCAACCAATGAATAAATTTTAAAAGTGATCACAAATAGGCTTCTATTATAAAAATTATTTCTACACATGTTTCTTAAAAGAATAAAATTCCTAGTATAGGAAATTCACAAAAGAAATACAAATGACATACCTTAGAAAACATTGAAATTTTCATTAAAAATTAACAAATATTTAACAAACAGTGTAACGAAAGGTAAACAGAGCCATATTCTTGCTCTGTGACTGTCAAACAATACACATTAATTGTTAAATTGCTTAGTCAAGACTTGAACTTGCAATCCTCTCACCTTAGCCTTCCAAAGTGCTGGGATTAGAAGCATGTACCCTGGCACCTGGATAAAGGATCCTTTTGACTAAGCAGCAACTCCACTTTTCGGAATTTAGGGTGGAAAAAAAAAAAAAAGGAAAAATTGTTCTACAGCAAAATCTATTAGCAAGATAGTTTGTGGTTAGCATAGTCTAGAAGACTGAAGAATTATTAGTACCATTTCAACAATAATGAACTATGATAATTATAATAGAGAACTGTCTAACCATTAAACATAATGGATTTAAACACAAAATCTACAGTAATCTAAAACTATTAATATGAAACATCCTATTTTTACAAATGAAATCACCTGTGAACCTATCTCACTGTTAATCATTTTTTAGTCTCCATCTCTCAATGTGTATAAAGACATTTAAAAAATATAAAAACTACAAATGATATTCTATTATTTACCTCTCCTACTTAGTCTATGCCAGTATGAAAGTTTAATAATGTTGAGTATAACCAAATGGAACAATATCCTTAATAAAACATAAAGACTACAGACTCTCAATGGGTTCAGTTAAAGATATAGACAGGTTGATTTACATTAAAGGTAACAGTATAAAATTCTGAATTGGATCCTAGAAGAGGAGAAAAAAATGTTTTGTCTTTAGTTTATATAAGTACCAAAATGCAAATAAGCTGTATATATCTGTCAGTAGTATATCAATATTATTTTCTTGATTTTTATAACTATTGTGGTTATATGGAAAAATGATCTTCACTTCAAGGAAACTCACATATAAGAAGAGGCATCATCTCTGTAACTTACTCTTACTTAAATAGTTAAAAAATGATCATAGGTATATAACATAGTTGTATATAATATAAAATATATATTTAGAAGTCTGTGTATACAGGTTAGAACGGATGCATGCACAAGAGCCAGTATATGCACAAGTGAGAAAATACTATTAAAAAATAGGTAAAACGTTAATTGACAATCTACATGAAGGATATCCAGGAATTCTTCATAAAATTTTGAGAATCCTGCTGTGACTGAAACTATTTCAAAATAAGTTAAATATCATTCATTTATTCAATAAACACTAGGTGCTTACTAAAAATCAAACTCTAGTAAACAGCAATAAGTAAACCACATTTGAAAAATACCTGGCTTTGTGCAGCTTCCATTTTAGAGTAGAGAGTAAAATGTATATAATTGGCTTTTCTTGTCCATGACTCTCCTATCCCTTAAATACAGATCTACCCAAATAAATCAAAACTGATATGCTGTTGCTATCACATGCATTTTGTTAAGACTTTCAATGACTGTGACTGTACTCAACATGTATAGACTTTCCTCTTGCCATTATTTGCTAAACAATACAGTGTAACAGGAACTTACATAGCATGTACATTATATCAGGTACTATGAATTAATCTATACATAATTTAAAGTAAATGGGAAAATGTATACAGTTTATGCACAAATACTATACTATTCCACACAAAGGACTGGAGCAGCCAGGAGACTGATATGCCGTGGAATGCCCTGGCACCCTGGCTACTGAGGGGCCATTGTGGTGAGTTAGACGGCAGCAGGCCCTATACAGAGACCAATAAATACCATCTTTAGAGTTGGCCTCAGTGGAAAATAAAGCACGAAGAGAAGGGGAAGCACTGTACTGCTATGGAGGGGAGGAAGTACATTAATATTCTGAAACAAGGAGCTGGGAGAAGGAACAAATCTGACAAATTTGAGCAAAAGTGTATGATGATGGCTTAAAATAGTACTGTAACTTACAATCTTCAAATAGATTTAAAGAGGATTTGCTAACAGCTTAAATATACAAGTAGGCTGAGAAAGAAAGAATCAAGAACAACTCTGAAGCTTATAACCTAAGTTAATACAGGAACAAAACTCATTATGGACAAGAGGCAAGTAAGAGACAATGGTTAGCTCAGCAGTTTGGCTTTTTTTTCTTTTTTCTTCTTTTTCTTTTGAGAAAGAGTCTAGCTATACAGTTTCAGCTTGCCTTGTACTCATTATTTAGCCCAAGCTGGCCTGGAACTTGTGGTGATCCTTCTTCCTCAGCCTTGTGAGTGTTGAGATTACAGGCACGTGCCAACAGGCCCAGCTGCATTAATTTGGTTTATCTAAACATCTTTGGTTCACTTAATAAAGGTATTAATTTGGTTCATTTAATAAAGGTATTTGAATATGAGTCTTCAGTCCAGGTGTAAAATCTAAACTACAGACACAAATCTGGAAGCAACGACTTAGTCATGAGATTAGACACTACAAAGAGAGTACTGTATGGAAAGACACATGATGATTTATCAATATAATCACAAGGTTATAAATAATGCACGATATAGTGTTTACTTAGAGACCATTACTTGTATACCTTATTTCACTGTATTTTACATACACTGCAAAGGTTTGGGGCAACCCATGCATAAAAAATATCTACTGGTACCATTTTTCCAAAAGCATGTGCTCAACAGCAAGTCTGAATCGTACTTTGGTACTGCAATATTTCAAATTATTTTTCATTATTATTACATTGATTAGAATAACCTGTGATCAGTAACCTTTCCAATTATTACTGTTAATGTTGTGGGATACCAGAAAATACGTTAAAACAAGAAGGTGAACTTATAATACATGTATTTCCACTATTCCAATGACTGGCCATTCCTCCATATGTCTTCCTGTCCTCCAGCCTCCTGACTATATGAGACACAAAAATATTGAAATTAAGCCAATTAAAAACCTTACAATTTCCTATAAACCAACCATGGTCAATATGTGACCCTGAACAACTACTAATGCAACAGTTCAAGAGCTCAATGTTTTAACTGTGGAGGTGACTAAATTGCTATAATCTTATCGTAAAACTTTTATGGATATGGAGCGTCTGTTATGCATAAGAAAAAAAAGATGTCTCTAGAGATGGATTTGACTCCTGAGGAAGATGCTATGAGTAGTACTGAAATGACAACAAAGGATTTACAGTATTATCTAGTCTCAACTGAAAACGCACCACCAGCATTTGAGAAAACTGACTACAGTTTTGACAGACGGAGTAAAATATTAACACATACAGAGAAATATTTTGTAAAAGAACAACTTATCGATGCTGGCGTTGTCCCAACCTGTAGCAACCATCACCTTTCTAAGTCAGGAGCCATCAAGATTGTCTATCAACAAAAACATGATGACTCATTGAAATGTCAAATGACTGTTAGCATTTTCCCCCAATATTTAAATTAAAATATGTACTTTTAAGACATAATGCTGTATTACACACAACATATAGTATAAACACAATTTTTACACATACTGGGAAAGCAAAACATTTATGTGACTCACATTACTGCAATATTCACTTTATTGCATAGTGGTCTAGAACCAAACCCACAGTATCTCTGAGGTATATCTGTAAGTAAAGAGATACACTAACAAACACTATATAAGACAACTGCAAAACTAGGATGCTCTGATGGAAACAAAAGTTTCTGAAATAATAGTATGGTAAAAGAAATACAGAACTACCCACTAAAAATAAGACATCTAACCTCTGAAATTTAATAAGGAAACAATACTGTTCCTAATACAAAGTCATGTATCATTTGTTTCGTTTGACTAAATGAATAAATCCAAAGATTCAATAAGTCTCCTTTAAAAAATGCACCAAAAACACAGATAAACCCTTTAAAAAGTACTAAACGAGTAACTTCTTAGACACATAAAACTTACTAAAGATGAACCACAAAGAAATAGAAAACTGAATTATCAATACTAAGTAATGAGAATGAATAAATAAAAAGTTTCCAAAAATATGCAAAAAGCCCAGAACTGATGGTTTCACTGCTGAATTCTATCAACATGTAAAGAAATAAGGCCAATTCTAAATTACTCTAAAGAGCTGAAAAGGAGTCCTCTCCAAACTCAATTTTAAAGGGCCAATATTTATTTAATACCAAAACCAAAGATATGAAAAGAAACAAAACTATATCCCAATCACTGATGAGCACAAATATAAAATTCTTAACAGATTAGCAAATTAAATCCAAAGTACAACAACATGTTTTAAGGATCAAACGAGATTTATCTCAGTATGCAATGATGGTTCAAAATGTACCAAAAAGTAACTTTAGCATATCACACAAATAGAAAAATATGCAATCATCTCAATAGTCACAAAAGAACTCTATAATATCCAGCATTCTTTCCTGATAAAAACTTTCAAAATCTGATATTTGGTATAGAAGAAATGTATTTTAACACAATGAAAGCCATGTATGACAAACCCACAGCTAACATTTTAGTGAATAAACAAGAGTTGAAAGGCTTCCTTCTAAAACCTGGAATAAGAAAAGTGTACCCATGTTCACCATTTCTATTTCTACTCTATTCAGCATAAAACTAGAAGTTCTAGCCAGAAATACTAGTCATGAGAAAGAAATACATTTTCACCCACACAAAAAAGAAGGTGGTCAATTTGTACTTAGTTGCACTGGACATAATCCTATTACAGAAAAAGTGAAGACTCCACCAAAACAAAACAAACTGTCAGAACTGATAAACAAATTCAATAAAGTGGTACGATACAAAATTAACACGCAAAAATCAGTACGCTTCAACATACTAAGAGCAAAGTATCTAAAAAAGCAATCAAGAGAGTGACACAATTTAAACTACTATCCCCCAAAAATCTTGGACTGCATTTAACCCAGGAAATAGAAGATCTCTATAATAAAAACCAAACAGTAACGAATGAAGCTAAAGAGTACAAAAAAGTGAAAGATATCCCATATTCAGACTCAAATGATCATTATTGAAATGTCCATATAACACAAAGCAATCTACAGACTCAATACAATCCCCATCAAAATACAAGACATTTTTTCAAAGAAATAGAAATAATGAATCTAAAATTTGTATGGCAAGAAAATAATCAAAATACCCAAAGCAAACCCCAATAAGATGAACATAGAATTAATAGCATTAGAACACCTAACTTCAAAATACACTACGAATAAAGTACACTTATATAAATAAGTATATATATAAATAAGTATATATATATATATAAGTACACTTTATTTTATATATGTATTTTAGACTGTATGAATATCCTTGTGTAAACTACATGCATTAATAAAGTATGTAACATATACTATAAGTAAAGCTATTGTAACTGCAACAGCATGGTACTTACATTAAAAACAGACATATTTACCAACACATTATTGATTAAGGTTTTTAAAGACAACTGATCTTTCAACAAAATCTCATTCACTGGACAAAGGACAGTCTCTTCAATAAACAGTGCAGGCAAAAATGGATATCCAGCTGGGCATGGTGGCACAGGACTGCAATCCCAGCACTAGGGAGGCTGAAGCAAATCACTAAGAGATCAAGGTCATCTTAGGCTACACACTAAGTTCAAGGCCAGTCGAAACTCTAAAGTGAGACCCTGTCGCAAAAACAAACACAAAAAAACCTGGATATCCATGTTCACAAGAATGAAACTAGACTCTCACTTCTTACCAGTTACAAAACTCAACTCAAACTTCATTAAAGAATTAATGTAAGCCCCAAAACTAGGAAAACACTACAACAAAACACAGGAGCAAAGCTTCAGGAAAACGGTCTGGTAAAGAATGTTTGGACTAAGCAAGAGCTCAAAAGCACAGGCAATAAAAGTAGTAATGGACTGAAGGCATTATAATCTAACTAAAGTACTGGTGCACAGCAAAGAAAACAAGACAACTTTCTGAATGAGAAAATAACTGCTATTAACTATATTGTATGCAGAATATATAAGAAACTCAAAATAATCTAATTTTAGAGTAGGCAAATGATTTGAACAGTGTATCTTAAAAGAACATATACAATGACCAACAGGTGTATGAAAAATACTTAGGATGACTAATCATCAGAGAAATGCAGATTAAACATAAGATACCATCTCACACTATTTAGAACAGCTATTATCAAAAATATATACAATACCAGTAAAGACAAAGAGGAGGGATAACTCTCACACGCTGTTAGTGGGAATATAAATTAGTACAGCTATATGGAAAAGAGTAAGACGATTTCTTTGAAAATTGAAAATAGAACTGCCATTTGATCCAGCAACCCCACTACTAGGTATATATGCAAAGAAAAAGAAATCAGTATCTGCAAGAGATATCTGTACTCCCTTTTTAAATGTAGAGCTACTCTTAATAGCCAAGATGCAGAATGAAACCTAAGCATCCACTGACAAAAGAAATGGGTAAAGAAAATATTATTTACATATAATAGACTATTATTGAACCATAAACAGAATGAAACCCTGTCATTTGTAACAACACAGACAAATCTGCAGGATATTATGACATGTGAAAACTAAAACTTCTGACCTCATAGAAATTCAGAAGAGTGATTTCCTGAAATTAGGAAGAGTAGAGCAGAGGACAGAATACAAAGAAAATTATTTACAGGTACATAATTACGGTTACAATAAATAGGAAGAATAACTTTTAGTGTTCTATAACACTATAAAATGACCCATTAATAATAATTTATTGTGCATTTCATAATAGCTTGAAAAGAGAACTTTCAATGTTCTCCTCACCAATAAATGATAACTGGTTAGTGTGTGTGAAAGGGTATATTATCACTGTGAGTCACCTCTCTGCTGATGGGCACTATCTGACACCCTGAGTTAAAAGGGCCAAGGTTTGTTTTGGCTTATGGCTTTAAGGTTTCAGTCTATGAACAGCTGGCTCCAGGGATGAAATATGACAGAAAGGCATTGTAGAGAACAGCTTCGCACTTCATGGAACATGGGAAACAAAAATCAAAAGAACTTCTGGGGACCAAATAAGTCCTCAAAGTAACACTACTGCAACATACTTCCTCCAGTGAAGTCCCACCTCCTAACTGTCCATTTATCCATGAACTTATTAACAAGACCATTGCTGCTATTAATGACTGCAAACTCCAATCATCTCTTTAGAGGCTCTTCATCCGGTCAATCTCCATCAAAAGTAACTGGCATATCCCAATTTGATCATTACACATTGTACACATTTGAATATACCACACTGTACCTCTTAAATATATACGATTATTGTGTCATTTTTAAAAATGTAAAAAAAAAACGGAAATAAGGATAAAGGTGATCAACTAAAAAAACGAAGTGTATTAATCACAATTTGGAATTGGAACTTGTTGATAGAAAAATCTCTACTTATTTTTGAGAAGTACTGGGGTCCTTGACACACACATTAACATTACGATAATCACTTTTCTCAATATTAATTACCAGTTTGGTACTCTAGCCTTCTTAAAGAATACAGAGGTTGTGACATGAAATCAAATCCTAGTTTTGCCTCTCACTATTTGGTTTCAGGTAAAATTTTACTTTTCTTTTATTATTTATTTCTTTTTTTTTATGCTGGAGGGGGCTGAACTTATGACCTCTGCACTGAGCTACAACCCAGGCTATTTACATTTTCTTTGTTAATTTTCAACAGTCTCACTAAACCCCTTCATTGTTAAGGCTGTATAGAACTTCAGATTCTCCTGCCTCAGCCTCCCACAGTGCTAGGTTAGAGGCATGTACCACAATACCTGGCTAAAATTCCACTATTGAACTTTGTTTTCTACTCTGTAAGCAGCATAAAAGATCTACTTTCATGGCATCAATATAATAATTAAATAACATAAAAATCACCAGCCCAATGCAAAGCCCAAAGTAAAAACTCAGGAACATATGCTGTGCCCACAACTACAAAACAGACAGGACTGAATTATGTGAAAGTATAGACAGCCTTGTGAACTAATGAGCACAAGTATATGGATTAACGTATAACACAAACATACATGGTTATTAGTTCATCTTGGCTGAAATTTTTTCCAATTCTATGTTCTAAAATATGTAGTAGCAATTTCACTTAAAATCAAATCAATTTCCTACCACACATACGCACACAAAAAAGCCCAATATAGCCTTCCGAGAAAGCAGTAAGGGTAAGCAGTAGAGAAAGATCCTCCCAGAGGATCGCAACCCAGACACTGGAATATAACAACATGAGAAAGACAGGAAGGAGAGAAATGTGTACCCTGAACTCAGGAAGGATCTGAAATAAGAACTGAAGCCCTCAGAAAGACCAAACAAGACCTCTTCTGGAGAAGAGGCTTGGAGGGCCACCATGGCACTCTCGGAGGAAGAGGGAGAGAAGGAGGGAGTCACCACTCCAAACTCAACCTCAGCCAGCTCCCTCATTCCAGCACTCACAGCTTCAGCTTTGGAGACTGATGCTCACCGCAACCTCCCGACTTGGCCAGGGGAGAGCGGAGTTCCGAGAGCTGGTCCAGGACCAGATAGGAGAAAGCACAGCCAGGAAAAGAGGGAATGGCGGTTGGGAGGTGTTGCTGAACCCACTGTGAGGATGAGAAGTTACAACAGAGACTAAAACAGAATCCCCACCCTGAAGCAAGCTTTCTAATCAGTACCTGGAGGGAAGGCGGAGTCAAAGCAACCATTACACAGCCTACCACCCCCAGCTCTATGCCTATCCCCAGGCTGCAGCCTCCTGCCTCTCTACTGTGTGAGCAACTACCAGCAGAGAGCAGCAGCACCAACCCCAGGGCCACAGTAATTCCCAGGGATCCAGCCAAAGAACAAACGGGAACTGGAGCACAACAGTAAGAGAGAGCTGCAGATGGAGATGGATCACACAGCCCCATATCCTTCTCATTCCAACACCAAGCAGGAAGCACGAACTGAGTTACTGGGCTTCAGCTCCCACCCTGAACTCCCTCTCTGAACACTTTGAGTCTTGGTGGCTGAGCACTCAACTCGCGCCCCTGACAGCAACAGGCTGAGTCTACGGGCTTCAGGACTCACCCTGAACTACTAATATGAGCACCAACAGGGTCTCCATACAGCTTGCAGATATGAACATTGTATGAACCCATAGCAATAAATTACACGAAAAGAGCAGTCCAGGAGTCCGAGAGACAAGAACATACTCTATACAGAAGACCTGAGAAAATCCTCCAATTCTCTTCTAGAACTAATAACTAAACTTAGTACACACCCTGCACTACCACAGTGAGCACGGGTGGGGGAGACCTCACACCCTTGTGCCCACCATGGTAAGTACACACAATGCCCAGCTGCAAGAGGCGGGGAATGGCAACACTGGAGATCCAGAGGTGGGAGGAGGCAAAGACCTGGAACTAGGGGGCAGACCTGGTTCTCTTGCTGGGTGAGGACAGCCTCCAAGGAGTCATAGGTGGCCTGCAGGGAGACACTAGTGGCCTATAAGGGGACCCCAGGGGCCTTGACAGGGAGCTCAGTGGCCTGAGGGAGGAAGGGGCTCCTTCCAGGCTACAAGAGAACCCTGAAGACCTGGATGGGGCCTCTGGCAGCACAGCAATGAGGCAAAGCCAGGCGGTCCGCTGGGGGTGACCCCATGGATTCGACCCAGCCCCCAGCAGCATGGCAACAGGGTGGAGGCAAGTGGTCCACTGAGGGCGAATCCGTGGACTTGACCAGGCCCCCGGCAGCATGGCGACAAGGCGGAGCCCGGTGGTCTGCTTGGGGGACCCTGAGGACTCTACTGGACCTCCAGACATGATGTATCAAGGCGAAGCCTGGTGGTTCGCTGGGTAACCTTGCCAACTCGACTGGACCCCCGATGGCCTTGAGGGCTTGTCAATGGGGGCTTGACCATAGTGAACCTGGTTTCCTGCCTATCTACTGTCTTTGAGCACGGGTGCTTTTCCACCTCCTGCCATAGCAAGTTGTGTACACCTATATATGTCACAGCATAATTTGAAGCAGCCATGTCTCTTCCCAAAGTGAGAGTCTGAGGGAGTAAATAAACCCAAAAGTACAGTTATTATTAGAGGGAAGATGACTGACTGGGTGGTAGAACAACGGAGATGAGGGTGGAGAAAACTGATTAATCGATTGAGCCATCATCTGTATAAATGAGTAACAAATGTGAAGATAACATTATGTAATACAGCATCTAGTGCTAATTCCCTACTACCTTTCTATAGCTTGGTATTTCCTTTACTGTTTTTGTGTTAAGTAATGTGAAGATAACATTATGTAATACAGCATCCAGTGCTAATTCCCTACTATTTTCTCTATAATTTGGTATTTCATTTATTGTTTTTGTGTTAACTAATGCAAAGATAACATTATGTAATACAGCATCCAGTGCTAATTCCCTACTATCTGCTCTCTAATTTTGTATTTCCTGTATTGTTTTTGTTGTTCTGGTTTATATGTCTCCATTCTTTTGTCTTTAAAAGAAAAAAGGAAAAAAAAGCCAAATGTACTATCACTGGATTATGTAACATCAATTTCACTGAAAATCAAGTATCTCCTACCACAAAGGAGCTGAACATATGGGTATACAAATTCCTTTTCCTCAAGAAAAGCACATTTCTGGGATACAGCTATACACATGTAAAAATTACGATAGGTTCTAAGGAACAATGCCATATCCTGCTGAAGGGGTGATAAATTCCCACTAAGAAAAAAATACAAGCTTTTTAAGGACACAAATAATCTGAATCTTGTAAGGGAAGAATTTTAATTGAAAGAACAAATTTAAGTAATGATGTGAGCAGTTAATTCTCATACTTTCAAGTGTTTATTTTCAATATTGTAGCTGTGACCCATTATGTTCAGACAAAGCAATATAATCTCACTATAGCCTCAGAAAAATCATGTACTAGAAAGGAGAACCAGAATAGTCTCCAGATTTTAAGTACAGGACTTTCACTTATCCCAAAAATGTTTGTCTCAGGATCACAAATACTTCTACAAATGAAGTACTGTAAAAACTAATTACAGTACATTTCTTTCCCCATAATTTTTCCTTTAAATGTGCATGATAACAGCAAGTGCAAAGTCAAATGGAAAGTTTGCCTTCCTTTTTTTAAACACTGGCCTGGAAAAGCAAGCAATTAAAAATTCTGGCAAACAGAAATAAATAATGATTAAACAACTACATCAAAAATAGTCCTGTTGAGTAATTCACTGCAAAACACTCTCCCCTCCCTGCCTCACACACCCATAAACTGCAACAAGTGGGCTGAATTTGCATAATTCTAACCACCAAAATGTATTTCAAAAATGAGAACATGTATGAAGTAATTATTAATTGTAAAAGTGCTTATTTGGTGGTATTAATTAAATACTACTATCTTTAGGTATGTTGATATTGCAGCAATGCTTTTTATTTATTTGTTCCTGGCTCATAACTATGCCCTCAAAGCACAGAAAGTAGAATTTTTCTTAAGTTGGGTGCTAGAAACTCAAGTTCCCCTAACTTTCTTGTTTTGGAGTTGGCCACAAAATAATTATCAAACCTACCAATGACCAATAGTAAGTCGTAAGACCCTCCCCTCATTATAGGGTATCATGCCCTGTGCCAGAGAAAGAGGAGTGCTACACAAAGAGGCCAAGAAGAATTCTGAAATAGGCTTTGCATAATTTCTATATCCAGTCTATTAGCATTATATACACAATGAAATTTCCATAAAGCCTCAAAACAACACACGTCCCACAGTGTGAATGACTGAACATGCAAAGGTCCCTGAAGGATATCACTGAGTGAGTACTAAGGCTCCATGTCCTTTCTCTCTTATCTTTAACATAAACTGATAAAGGTAAGTGTTCACCTGTGTTCTTCTGTTCAAGCAAAATTAATTGAACCTAAGAGGAAGATTAGGGTGGTGGTACATGTCTATAATCCCAGCATTCTTTGGAGTTAAAACAGGAGGATCAGAGTTCAACACCAGCCTCCTGGGCAACTTAGTGAGACCCTGTCTCAGTTAAAAGGACTGGAGATGCAGCTCAGTGAAAGATCCTAGATTCAATCCCCAATACTGTAACATCTGAGGAGCAGATTGTAAGAACACCAATTTATACACAATAGGTCAGAAGTATAGGCAAAACAACTTGGGGCTTACAACTAACTTCTAAGGGGTAAAATCTTGGGAACTTCAACGTGTAGTACCTAATACATCTGTCAAAACTAAAATGGATTATAGCACATCCAGCCAGTGTGCACTACTACAAAACTGACTGCTTGCTTGCCAGTGGAAACAAATGTCGCTTTTAAAGTCACAGAAATCTTCTGAATTGACTGTTGTCGTGTGACAACAGAGGAAAAAGGTTTTGTCTGACAACAGCAACACATACTGAAATAGTTAAGAAGTTGAATAATGTCAAGATGACCTTAAAAATACCAGGAGAAAGAACGAACAGAAATAGAGGTAAAGAGATGAAACAAGAATGGCCACTGGCCGTACTTGATAACTGTTTAAGTTGGATGGAGGAAGGGATTATTATACTATGTCTCTTAACAGCAAATCACTTCATTAAGTGAAAGTAGAATATAAGCCTCAGTCCCTTGATACATTTTATAGCTAACTCTAAAAGCTTATGTATGCTTAAATGATAACTGTAACTTTTACAGCATGTAAAGATTGTTCAATGTTGGGTTACCCAGCACTCTTTACTTCTCACTTATGTATTAATAAGTATATATTCTGAGACTGGCCCCAGTCTCCAAACTAGTACTGCCAAAATGCATAGACACTCACAGGAAATTAGTTACATGTAAGAAGCAGAATATCTTAATTAACTATACTTCATTTAATGTGGTAACTTCCTCTGCGCCTTTACATGGATCACCAAGGAGGGAGAAAAAATTGACACTATAATAATCCTTTTTTCTGATCACTGCTAAGCCAAATTACAAAGTTTCCAAGAATCTCTAATACATCAGTGATATTTGTTAAAAGAATGAAAAAATATATTATATCAAGCCTACTTATGTGTTAACTGTTAAAATAACGAAGATGAGTGTAATACATACTGGAGGCCGGCCAGGACGACCCCTTTTTCTTTTTCCTTTGACTTCTGTTTCTTCAAGTTCGCTGCCAGCATCAGAATGGGCAGTAGTTTCATTAGTTGAATCCCTAGAAAATGTCATATTATTTTAGAAACCAAGTGAGTAAATACAGTGCAGTTCTGTTCAACTATTTTCTTTACCTCTTGGCATACTGCTAGAAGTGATTAAATTCTTCTTTCAGAAAAACTCAGTGAAACAAAAAAGTTATTTTCCTTTCTTAGTATCATGTAACACTGAGTGATGTGAATCCCCCAAATAAAGAGTAGGAAATTACTGTTGAAATTGCTATTCAATATGTAAATGTAAAATACAAGTGCAAAAGGTTAATTCTTTAGTATAAAATGATGAAGACTTGGAAAGAATTTCATAAAAATCTTTAAAGCCAGTTTTGCCTTAGTAACTGGTCACCAAATAGCTCTTCAAAAAATATATGTAAATACATTATTATAAATATTATAGATTTAAAGGATACACAGCATATGATTTACAAACAATATATGAAACTCTACTATAAAGTCCATAGCGATCTAATTCTCAGGATGATTTTGATAATGCTTGTCTTATATCTGTATCTAACCTATGGTTTACAAATGATGAAGAAGCAGCAACTTTGACATTAAACATAGTTGATTTGTTTTTCACTTTAATGAAGAAAATGTAGGTAAAAAACACAACTATTGGAATTTTACTCACTAGCCAATGCTGTGAGCAACATCACTGTTTAATAATCTCAACATCAGAAGAGTATTTCCTCAATTTTGAGATACTCATAATATACCTAACACACTTCAAAGTTTAATCCTTATTACAAATGATTTATCGCTTTCTTAAATGTACAGATAATAGTACATGGGTGTCATCCCAGTGCTTGGGAGGATGAGGCAGGAAGTCACTCAATTCAAGGCCAACCTGTACAGAGATCTTGTTTCAAAAAAGAA
>PVLD010032703.1:0-14370 GCA_004027595.1 Dinomys branickii
ATCTCATTTGTAAGGTTTATTTCTGTTTCACCTACAGCAGGTGGAACCTGCAGGTGCTGGATTGGAGGGATGTACACCAAGACTTCTGGACCAGAGGGCCCAGAGCCATGAGTGCCACACACTCAGCAAATGCCATGAATAAGGAAACAGGCAAACTTGGTTTCATTGACAAGAAGCCGAACTTGAAAATATTTGCAAAACTTTGTTTTGAAGCCTGGAGTTCATCTTGTGCCACAGAGGACAAATTACAACTCTGCCTCTTGAACTGGGTCAGAAAGACAAAACCTTCAGTGCAGCTATACTGTGAGAAGGTGATGATTCAGTCCAGTGCTGTCTTTACAATCCTGAAGCTTCTGCAAGCTGTGCACCTGGAATCTATCCATGAGCTGGATGTGTTTAGTCCCTGGAACCGGGAAAGCATGGAAGTATTTGTTCCTCAGCTCAAGAAGATGAATAACCTTCACACATTTCACTTCAGCAGCATGAGTCCAAAATTGTTTACTGAACCCAGGAAAAACAAGTGGTATTCTAACATCTATGCTTTTCACTTAGGACAGCTACAAAGTCTCCGGGAGCTTCACATGGACAATGTCTTTTTCTTGCATGGAACTCTGCATAAGATCTTTAGGTGAGTGGGTGGTGAGCTCCCCTGTACAATTGTGGTTACAGTAAATATTAAGAAGGCTTCTTTCTGCCCATTGGCTGGCCTAGTGGAAGATGCTAGGAAGTGAGAAAGACAGTATTTGCTGCAACATGTCATGGTCTACCCCTTACTTCACATGTATAAAGCAGGAACAAAACATGGATAGGAGATCTGGAGCAGGTCCTTTATCCAGAAAGCCAACTGTAAGGGAACAGATAAAATGAGAGGAAACTAGGTTTCTTACTTTGGAAGCAGTTCTTGGTAAGGTGTTGGAAAGAGTTAAGTGAGAACATGAAAGAGAGACAGGCCACGCACCTCTACATTGAACAGTGGATTGTGCTTAGCAGCTGTTATAAGGAGCAAACCAGTGTCTATGTCATCCTTTTGAAAGGGTAGCTATGTCCTTGTCTGCATTTCCCATTGCTAACATATAATAATCAACACGCAGAAGTTAGAGGAGGAAAGGTTTAGCTCAGTGGTAAAGCACGAGCCTAACATGTGCAGGATCTGGGCCCAATCCTGGTAAACCACCACTCCCCTCAAAAAAGAAGAAAATCTCCCTGTATTTATCTTGTGGATAATAGTGTTATTGGATAGCTTCTTCCGTGTAAGAAATTTTTTTGTGACAGGGTCTTGCTATTTAGTCCAGGCTGGCCTTCAACTTACTCTCGAGCCCAGGCTGGCCTCAAAGACCCAGAAGTCCTCCTGAGTGCTGGGATTACAAGCGTGTGCCACCATGTCTGCAGGGAGCTCTTCCTAAAAGTGGATTGCCAATGAAATATTACCACATTCTACATTACTGGACTCTCCCTCTGGGGTTAAGATTCCAGGTTCACCTCATCTTGAACAAAAAATTGAATGAAATGTGCAAAGAGCAGTGGCATAGTTTATTTGAAAAATCAAAAATGAAGAGTGAAGGAGAAACTGGCTCTACAGAGCAAATTTGTGCCAAATAAAAGAAAAAAAATCAATCAACAGACACCCTGGTGAATGCAGGGGCCTACTCTCAAGAAAGTCATAGTAGTAAGGTCTTCTGGTTCTCTGTGCCCTTTCGATTGGACAAATCTCAAGGAAACCCACAAGAACTTCCACATATTCGTCTGAAAATTGCTGTTACAATCTCATTCCCCAGAAAAACTTCAGATCTAGGCTATCGTGAAAACTTCCTCAGGTTCTTGCCAGAAGTCCTTGTGCGTTGCTTGGGAATTGTTCTGTGCATGGGTTCTGGGATCATAACCCTCAGGTCACATCTACTAGCCCCACCAGCATTCCCATGCCACAACCTTCTATGTCAATAGGGTCCCTGTAAGAACACTTGTGGCCAGTTTGATGCACTCGGTACTTACTTCCTAAACTTTACCCTCATTTGACATACACAAAGCTTGGCCCAATTCTTGAAGATGAACCTGACCTTGGGGCCCCTGTTTTCCTCCATGAGAGAGCACGGGTTCCATAGTCAGGTACCATAACACCTAATGACCATACTTGGAGATTTCAGCTGTTACCATTGAGGAGAACATTACTGTCTTCATACCATCGTTGTAACTCTAGAATTTGTGATCATTTTATTTACTTCTTTGGTCTTTTTGAGACAGGGTCTTGCTATGCAGTTCAGGCTGGTCATGAGCTTACGTTGTAACCCAGGATGATCTGGATCTTGAAACGATCCTCCTGCCTCAGCCTCCCGAGTAATGGGATTACAGTCTTGCACCACTATGCCCAGCTTGGTCACTTTATTTCGTCCAAAGATTCTCTGACCACAATATTTCAGGTTGTCTTATTTACTTTTCTCTCATTGCTGAGACAAAATACCTGACACCCAAAATGAAGGAAGGAAAGGTTTATTTGGTTTACAGTTTGTGGAGATTTCAGTCCATACTTAGCTAGCTCCAAGCCAGCACACGGCAGAGGATAACAATTCATGGCAGCTAAAGATAGGAAAAACAACAAGAGCTGTAAGCAGGCTGCCCCCACCCAGACAGCACTCACATAATCTCCATGCCCTCCTCTTGCACTGGCTCAGGTATGAACACAAAGTAAGCACCTTGGCTCCCTGCTGAGTCACACAGTTTACCTTCTAAGCTTCTCAAATTAACACAATAAACAACATCCAGGAAGGGTAAGGGCATGTCCTTTTCACCCCAAGATGGAGAACTGCTGAATCACTCAGCCACACCTTTAGACTCCCCAAGTTGACACAATGTATCAACCAAAACCCACGCTTAATCTTTTGTATCCAATCTCACGGACCCTTCTAACAGCAGTGTTGTGAAGGAAATCAGTAAATGAGTCCCTTTATTTCCACCCTGTTCCTAATTGTATTTGCAAAAGAAACCTCTAATGCAATCAGCTTAATCTAGAGAAAGCTGAAAACTAGACAGGGTGAATGGGATGTGGGTTAAGAAACATACACTCTAGCTGGAAAGCTGTATCTGAAAATGGAGAGAAGCTCGGGAAGATAAATATAGTCTTCTGAGAAGCTATCCATTACCCTGGAACCTGAAGTCCCTGCCAGGTCTCCTGGGAGCCCTGAACAGGTGGCCAACCTTGCCCACCTCTGGTAAATCATCACCCTCCCCTCATAAGAAAGTCACCCGTCTGCCCTCAGTCTCCTCCAGTAACCTGCAGCCTGAGAAGCCACAACTATTATTAGTTCTGTACATTCAGATGAAAAGGTGTAAGGCCTTAATTTTACCTCACAATGTGGTTTTGCCTGTATCCTAGGCATTTTTATTTTTGCTGTAGCTCTGTAACAGCAAAAGCCCCTCCTTCACCAGTATAGTTTAATTTCTTAGTTGCCCAGGAATTGACCTGCTCCTGTTGCAGTTCCAGTTGCTTCTCCACGGGGTGGTTTCCTTTGTTTTGTTTTGTTTTGCTTTGTTTACAGGGGTGTGGGAAACTGGGAAACAAACTCAGGTCCATGTACTTTCCAGGCAGGCACTGTGCCAATGCGCTATATGCCCTGCCCTACTAGTTGCTTCTGTGTCTTAGAAACAGCTGGTCACTGTGATGTTGGTCACAATGAATACTATAAGAACCAAAGACAGCCCAGTACGCTACCTCTGTACACCCCCACGTGCCTTTTTACAACCCCAGAGAAACCTCCCTCCCTGGGTTTTGGAGGCCTGACATTCTGAGGGACAACTGAGACCCTGTCAGTGCCAGTCCAACTTTAAATAAACATGCCTCCGAACACTGGCTGTTGTTTCAATATTTCTGCTTGCCATTGCATCTGGTGCATGGGCTGGGAAGACCAGCCATGCTGACCTCTTTGGTCACTGGTTGTGGCCCTCACTGATGGTGGAGCAAGGATTTCTCCAGGTCCCAATGGGAAGGGTATGCCCTCAAGATTTCTTGAGTCTCCTCAAAGATCTGGAGAAAGATTCCTGGGTCCGTGCTTCAGCATCTCACATTAAAGCACAAAGGGAGGAGGATGCAGGCTGCCTGCCTGTCTGATCCTGGTAAGACCACCGGGGCACCTCAGTCTGTCTGTCAGTCCCACTTAGCTCAAGCAGAAGGGGAGTCTAATTAACTCTCATCGGGACCACCCTAAGGGGAAGGGGGCCTGAATGTTTAACCCAAGTACTTGCTGAATGAATGTGTGAGTGAGTGGCCTGAACAGCATAAGCAATAGGCTGCTTTGTCTGTGCACCAAGACTGGGAGGCACTGCTTGCAGTGCCTGATGGAGCTCTCATCTGCGAATCTGTGTCCACCGACGTATGCTGTAACGGAGGCCTCGCACCCTCTTTGCTAAGTCACACCTAAGTCCCCAAGAGGGGTGCAGCCAGGGAGGCATCAGAATGGTCTCTCTCTGAGGGCACCCACCCTTTTCTCTCTTGTGCCATCACTCAAGGGTACACAGCACACATGTAGGAAGTCAGAGATGGGAATCTTTGACTTTGAGTCTCAAAGAAAACAAAAAGAAAAAGAAGCCCATTCTTCCTGAGGATTCTGCCCTAGCACCCTTGTTGGCCTCAGCAGTTGCTGCCAACACACATAGCTCCACTCCCCACCCCATCTACTTCCAGCCAGTTGAACTGGTTCCAGCTAGTCACTACCTGCATGTGGCCATACAGCCCTCCCCCCAACCTTCTGCTTCATGGCTATGCCTATCCTGGTCACATAGCATCATTTAATCCCCACCCAAGATGACTGCCAGCAACTCTTTCTGAGTTCCACATTTAACTCAGGTAAGCACCACAAAGACCCACTACTGCCTGCTAGAATATTTGATTTGCATGACATTACTGATTGTACACTTTGTAGTTTTTTGAATGGATAAGTACGGTTTTCCTTACATATAAGCTTAAAAACATTCTATACAATCCTTTTAAAAGGAGAATTTCATCCTGATCTCTCTCTACCCATCCAGTCCCAGTAAATTTTACATGTATAAGAAATGTCAATAAGAATCTACATCTCGGACCTGGGATACACACAGCACAATGAGACTCGGTGTGGCCACCTTTTCATTTGTTTTCTTTTTTTTTTTTTTTTTTTTTGCAGTACTGGGGATCGAACTCAGGACCCTGCGCTTGCTAGGCAAGCGCTTATTCCACTGAGCTATATCCCCAGCCCCCCACCTTTTCTTTAGGGTTGATGCAAAACAAAATATTTCTACAGTCAACAATGTTTGCTGATGGGGGAAGGTGCACCAATACATCCCTAGGGGGTTGTTTTGTTTTGTTGGGATTTTGGTTGTTTTGCTTTGCTTAGCTTGTTTTGTTTTGTTTTGCCTTGCTTTGTTTTTGTTTTTGCTTTTGCTTTTGTTTTCCTTTGTGACAAGATGTTGCTTGATAACTGGCTTAGGCTGACCCTGATCTCACAATGTAGCAAAGCCCATCTCTAAACCAGTGATATTCCTGCTTGAACCTTCCAAGTGCTGGGATTACAGAAACGTGGCATTTCACCAGGGTATCAGTGCAACTTTTCATAAAAGTAACATTTTACAATTCTGATTTTCCTCACCTCCTTTTTCGTCTACCTATATGATTTCCATCCTACTTCAGCAAACATTCGATTCAAGTGAACAGAGTGAAGAATCACAGAGCATGCTCCAAAAGCAAGTAGTAATGAGGTTTGCATGGACAGTGTCCTCTGTCACATGTGCCCAGCTTCCTACTCTTGTTTGATTTTTTTTGTACTGGGAATTGCACCAGGACCTTTTGGTTGGTAGGCAGGTACCTGTGACACTGAGCTGCATCCCCAGGGCTCTTTTGTTTGAAAAATCAAGGACCACTTACAAATTCTCTTTTTTGGTGGTGGTACCAGGGATCTACCTCAGGACATTGTGCTTGCCAGGCAGGTGCTTATTCCACTGAGCTGTATCCCCATTCCAAAGTACATTTATTTTTCACTTACAAATTCTTATCATTCTTCAGGCACATTTTTGGTATCACTGGGTCCCAGGCATTGAGAACATGGAATAGGGGAAGGAAAACACATGACACTGCCCCAATCCCAAGAGGGAATCTCAGACATTTTATTAATTTCACCAGAGTGTGACAGAGGCCAAGAGATAGTAGATTTTCTAGAAAATGCAGAGGGCCTTCTGTCAGGTGTGCAAGGAAAGCAAGCTTGTTGGTGCTCACCCACCTGCCACGGTCATGCTCTCAGCAAACTCAGCATCCCAAGAGGTTTCTTCTGTCGGCCTGTTTCTGTCAGAGTTATCTTGGTTCCCTGTCTCCCACTCTGCTGACCCTAAGCTGCTGATATTCAGGAGGAGGCTGGGAGGCACCAAGTAAAGTGAGGGGAACCTATCAGAAGGTAAGCATTTTACAGCTGCAAGGGACTCGGGAATTGTTTAGGCCAGTGCACAGTGTTTCTTCCAAAGATCTGTGGATTTTTGGTAAGAGAACAGTAGGCTTCCCCTTGGCAAGGCATGTCTCAGAGTACCTCATTTCATCATCTGCTAGAATGACTGCTCATCTTCTGCATGCATAGATTCATGTCAGGACTAAAGTGTCAAACTCTTGGCTCTCTGCTGGCTTCCTGGGCTGTGCCGAACCACACAGGCACACCTGAACTGCACTGGTGCCCCACTCCTCCCGCTGGCATCTTCAATGCATGCTAATACTCTCGCTGCTCACCTTCACCATTAGTGTGGATTGAAGACAGAGACACACTTCAACAAAAGCAAGGCACAGTTAGAACCCAGGATCTGGAGCTCTCAGCCCCCAATGGTGGGTGTGTGTATGTGTTCTGTAGCCTAGTTTTCATACATTAGAGAACTAGTTGGCTTTTCTTCAACACTTTGCAGTTTGTGCATATCAAAAGAAAATACCAACTGAGTGAAAAGAAAATCCGTAAGTCCGGAAAAATTTAAGCCAGCTGTCTCTAGGACAAAGGACTTCTATCTAGAACGTATAGTAAAGTAAAATCAGGCCTCCACTATTTAAAGACCCAATCAAAAATGGGCATTTTTATATAATGGAATATTATTCAGCTATAAAGAGGGACAGATTTGGGGCCTTGGTAGGCAAATGTTCACAATCGGATACCATACTCATAAGTGAAATAAATGAGAGGTACATGTGCAGGCAACGTATTGTGTCACTGGTGTAAGAACCTGAGGATGGGAATATAAACTAAGAGACATGAAGGAAATCTGTTCAAAAGTAAAGAACAGTTGGGACGAGGGAAAGGAGAAAAGAAAGAGGCAAAAATGTATGTTTGGATGTATGTATATACATACGTGCAGGATGGCCTACATGGTTCTACTATTGTCTTATGTCACTTAGTGGTAAGGAATACTTGATGACTGGTTGTTGGGTCCATCTTGTATGTCTATATGTGTTCTCCGGAGCATACACTTTGAAGATATCAATATGCAATGCAACAACTATTGTTGATTTTCTGTTGCTTTGTTTATAATTCAATTCTGATTATACTGTTATTGTGCTACTTTGTGTCTCTTTGTTAATGCTTTCCGTTTTTTTTTCCTGTTGTTGATGTAGTTCCTTTTCTTTCACACTTTAAAGAGAAAAGTTATATAAAAAAAGTGAAAAAAGAAAAAATGAAAAAGGAAGGAATGGATAATTACCTATATATGTAAGTAAGAATGTATATATATGCAGTATATCTAGCATAGATGTACTACTGACTTAGGTCACTTTATTGTAAGGAATAGTTGATGATTAAGTGTTTGATCAATTTTGCATGTCTATATCTCTTTTCCTGAATATACACTTCGAAGTTATCAATATGTAATGCAACAACCATTGTTGACTCCCTGTCACCTTGTCTATAACTCAGTTTTGATTCTACCATTTTTATGCTACTTTGTGTCTGTTTGTTAATATGGTTTTGTTCTTTTAAAATTAAAAAAAAATGGGCATCTGAGATGAATACGTACTTCTCAGATGAAAAAACACACCTGGAAGATAAATATATGAAGAAATGTTCCACATCATTGGATATTTGAGAAATGCAAATTAAAACAACACTGAGATTCCATTTCACCCCAGGAAAAATGGCTATCATCAAGAAGTCAACTAGTAACAAATCCTGGAGGGACTATGGGCAAAAAAGAACCCTCTCCACTGTTGGTGGGAGTGTAAAGTGGTATGACCAATGTGAAAATCAGTGTGTAAACTCCTCACAAAGTTAGGGTCAAAGGTCCCACTTAACCGAGTTCTTTCTCTTCTGAGTATTGTCACAAAGAACTGAAAACATACCACAGTGATATGTGTGCACCCAAGTTTATAGCAGCACAATTTGTCATTGCTAAATCTTGAAAACAACCCAAACGCCCATCAGCTGAGGAATGGATTAAAAAGATGTGGTTTTTTTAAGCAATGCAGTATTACAATGTTATAAAGAAAGATAAATGCAAGGCTTTTATAGGTAAATGGATGCAAATAGAGACCATACCCACAAGTGAAATAAATCACATTCATATATTTAAACATCCTATTGTCTCCTGTGTTGGTTTGGAATTTATTTTTGCAAGGGAAATAATATATACAGGACACATACTTTATAAGATTATTTATAATCGTCATCCAAAGAATGATACACAAGAGAGTGCAGGAAATGTGTCTACACGCTAAGACCAAGTGATCTATCCAAGGGCCTTGATCCCATGGCAATTTAATATTAATCTCAGTCTTAGTCAAAGTCTCTGGACACGAGCAAAATGCAGACAAACTTTCTGCCAAGCCATAACATATATCATCTGGAGTTCAACAACCAATGCAGTCCTTCTTCAACAGAAACCTTTCAAACCCAGGCTTTAGCTGCAGGATTTCTATCAATCTTCTGGTCTTCTGAGTTCTGATGAGAATCTCCCAGACAGAATAGCCAAAGGCATTCCAGGGCATCTCTGTCAGGACACATCTTTCAACCTTTCCAAACTCTTCCCACAAACCATTTCCAAAGACTCTTGAACCACATGGTCAGGTATACTCACAGCAACGGCCACACTCCCCGTACCAAATTCTGTCTTGGTTACTTTCCTCTCACTGTAGAGACGAAATACCCAATGGTCAAAATGAACGAAGGAAAGGTTTATTTAGCTTACAGTTTGTGGAGCTTTCAGTCCATACTTGGCTGACTCAGAGGCAGAGTGGCACATGGCAGAGGGAAACGTTCATGGCAGCTGAGCCCAGCAAAAGCAACCAGCAAAAGGGAGGAATGGCTGCCAGCAGTCCCTTTGCTTCCCTTACATTGTAAACAGGCTAACCCCACCCAGGGGGCATGTAGCTCTCACACAATCTCCATGCCTTCCTCTTCCACAGGCTCAGGATGTGTACAAAGTAAGAACCCTGGCTTCCTGCTGAATCACTGAGCCAAACCTCCAGACTCCCCAAGTTGACACAATTTATCAATCATAACACGTGTCCCATGCTGAGACCAAACTTGTTATCCTCTTGCTTCAACATCCCAGACTGCTGGGATTATAGGGGTGTGTGACCACTCATGGTTTATATTTCATTTTGAAAATATTCCAAGTTGCCATGTAGCCTTGGCTAAAAAGAAATTTTATTACATCCCCAGCTCTTCTTTTTTGAGGGTTTCATGAGAATGTTCTCACTAAATCACCATGTTGCCTTAGCTGTATATAAATCTCTTTACATTCCAAGCATTTTTTTTTTTTTTGTCTCAGAAAGTCACCAAGTTTCGTGCATCAGATGGGAACTTGTGACCATCTTGCCTCAGCCTTGTAGATGCTGCAATAAAATCCAGGTACCACTATTCCTGGCTTCGGGGTTTTTAAATACTTCTGTTAACTAAAATTATTATTAACTTTGTGGTTGTACGAGTGCAGAAGTTACAGGTTCCTTTTCACAAAAAAACTGAAAAACAGCCAGGGTAGTGAGGTGCACCTGTGATCCCAGCACTGAGGAGGCTAAGGCAGGAGGATTACCACAAGTTTAAGGCCAGCCTGAGCTACATCTTTAGTTCGGGGGCAGCCTGAACTATACAGCAAGGACCTATCTCAAAAAATAAACAAACAAAAATCCTCTGCAATATTCTATGGTAGAACTTTTTTTTTTCCTTTGTTACTGGGCATGAAATTCAGGACCTTGCACTTGCCAGGCAAGCGCCTATTCCACTGATCTATAGCCCCAGCTGTATGCTATAAAGTTTAAAGTGAATAAGCCAGCCATGGTCGAGCATGCCAGTAATCCCAGCACTTGGGAGGCTGAGGTAGGAAGATCTCAATGAGTTCAAGGCTATCCAAGGCTACATATTGAGTTCAAGGCCAGCCTGAACTATATCATGAGACCCTACCTTATGAACAGAAAAGGACAATGAAAAAGTAGATCTGTTTTATGCCCATCTTATCTCCATCCTTATCTGAGAAATTTCACATGAGACAAGAATGTGCGGGTAATCTATATCCCAATATTTTCCATCTTAACTTTAAAGTGCTCTATAATATTCTTACATGGATTTCACAATTGCTCACTAGAAATCTTTCAGTAGTGCATGAAATGACTGTGACATGGGAGGAAGGGAAAAAGGGGATTACGTTTGTCTAGACTTGGAAGTTTGTCATAAACAGGTAATCTGCCTAATCAGTTGCATCTGTGAGAGATTTGTGTGGTTCTTTTGGTTTTATTTTTTGAGACAGGATCTCAATATGCAGTTGAGGCTGGCCTTGAACTCACTATGTAGCCCAAGCTGGCCTTGAATGTAGTGATCCTCCTGCCTCAGCCTCCCCAGTACTAGGATTACACGAATGTGCCACTACTACTGGCTATATGAGATTATATTAAAGGGGAGTTGATGACAGAAGCCTGGACTTGGGGCTGTACTGAGATTTCATGGTCAGATACATATCCAAGCAAGATATCAGAAAACTGAATGTTTTATGTTTTGGTCGGCTTTTTGTTTGTAGTTGGGTTAGCCTTGAACTCATGATGCAGCCCAGGCTGGCTTTGAATTCTCAGTGACGCTCCATCTTCACCTCCATAGTGCTGGGTTTAGAGATAAGGCAGCCACACCTGGTTGACATCAGTAAATTCCCAGGGGAACACCAGGGTTTCTCTAAGTCTGGCCTTGGGTTCACATGGCCATGTGCTACTCAGGGAGGCACTAAGGTGCCCTCTGACTTCCTGAGGAGGGAAGTGAGGGAGGTTCAGTCATCTGCCATGAGCCACACAGTTCCCTGAGGACAGGCAGCAGACAGAAGGTGGGGAGGACGGGAAGACTTTCTGGTCCATCCCTCTCCATTCTCCCAGCCTCCACCTCCCCGGGAGGCTCCTTCCCTCTCTGGTGCCTCTGCTCCCCTCCCGCTGTGAGTCCTGCCCCAGCCCTGGCTCCTCCTCCCTTCAGCCTCCCCCTGCCTTTCTGAACACAAATCCTGAGAGAGGCATGGCCCTTGCTTGGCAACCAGTGTGGGTGAGGGAGGAGCCACTGGGAAAGGCGAGGGAGGCCTGGGGTAGAGCAGGGAGGGTCCCACGGGCTGTGGAAGCTGGGTTTCACAACAGTGGTCCCTCATTTATCTCTGCTTCACAGACCACCAGGACAAGGCTGTGCTGGGGAGGGGATGGGGTAGGCAGTACCAGGGGAGACAGGTCCTCCGCAGATTCCCTGGAGAGACAGGGAAGAGGGCAGCGTGAGGAACACTGCACAAGCACAGATGCTCAGGACTCTGGGCACTTTCCCTGCGACCCTTCACACTGAATCCTTTGTCTGACAGGAAGTCACAGTGGAACCTCCCTCAGAGAACGAATGAGGAACAGACACAGTTGTGAGCCCCATTCACAGATGAGAAAATCTGAGTTTGAACAATTTGGCCAAAGGCACACAAAAGACAGTTGTGGAGAACTGAGTTCAGGTAACTCCTGATTTTCACAGTCCAAATTAACACCCTCCCCTACGTTGGGTTCTGCACACATCTCCTGTTATGTTAAATTCATTTATCTGCACCCCCTTTTCTTTTTGCAGACCGGGTCCCAATATGCAGTTCAAGCTAGCCTTGAGCTCACTTTGTAGCCCAGGTTGGTCTCCAAATTGCACCAACCCTCCCGCCTCAGTCTCACCAGTGCCAGGATTACAGGCATGTGCCGCCACACCCCGCTGCTCTCCTCTTTCCTAAAACACCTCTTCTTCCCTGACGTTTTCTGCCCATGTAAAAAATCTGCCAGGTCATCATGGCAGTGAACCAACATGGTTCACTGGGTCCAAAACCACAAGATGTCACTTCAAGACTAACTTCCGTCCATTTTTCCCAGTCTAAACTCAGCTTCCTGATTGCTTTTCATTCACGTGCCAACACTTTCCCAATCAGCTCTTAACAGGACACCTTACCTGCCCATGTACACTCCACCCCCAGCCAAGCCCAGCTCCATAAATACACTGCTCCCGTGCCTCCTGCTCAGAGGGTTCTTGCATTCTCCTGCCGCCCTCCTGCACCCACAGCAGAGGCTCTTTTTACCTCTCCTCTGTCTCTCATTTGTGCCAAAAGGAAAACCTTACATGCTCTATCTTTCACGGCCTACCTTCACCAGCTTCTGTTTCATACAGAGTGGTCCCCGAGGATTCACACAGGTTTTGTTCGTAGAGCTCCTGGGAATTGTGAGAAAGTGTGAATTTCATATACAGTCAGAAAAATGCCTATAAATGCGAATTTTTGTAGTTTAAACACTAAATAGGTTATTTCTCTCACAGCTATGTGATTTAATACATACTGTGTTGTTAAATCCTTAGAAGGTAAAAAGTGTTTTGCGAGCATCTTAGGGATCTTGAGGCTTTAAGAAAAACAAAACCAAGAAGAGGAGATAGCTACATGCTTTGCAGCAACCTGTTCTGATACAGGAATGCTGGTGCATCTGCCAGAGGCGTGTTACAGCGCAGCTGCAGCCAATCTAAAGCCGCAAGGAGAACTGAACAATGTCCTTGGATTGGCTACTTGCACATCTCCCATGAAAAAATCAACTGCAGAGGACATTTGGGATTTCCACAAAATTGAGTGGGGTTTTGTGAGCAATTACTAGTTAGGTTCTTGAATGACAGACCATGAATGCTGACGCCCAATTTCGTGGTGGTATACTGTATTTTCATCTAGCAAAAGATTTCTCAGCCTAAGAAATCCCAAGCCAGCTGCTCACACTTTTCCACCACCAGGTGATGGATGACACAGTGAATCAAAAGTAGAAGCAGACCCATCAGAGCTGTCCCTCCTTGTGTGAGCTCTGGGCTAGGAGTAAAATCCAGGATTGTATAATTATTTGAAATGAACACTATGGCACTCATTTCACAGTCTGCCTCATTTTTCTTAAACAGGTACATTGTGGGACCTGATGGGTAAGCTAGAGACTGAGCTATATGACATTTCCATTTCCTTGGAGGGAGGGTCAGAATATTTTCCCAAAATGAAGGGAGCCAGTTTCAGATTCTGTCATTCCCAATTCCCAGTGAGTCCAGAGCTCATCAGAATCACAGCAGATTTCTCAACGGAAACCATGAAAGCAAGAAGAGCTTGGAGCGAGATACTACAGATTCTAAGACAAAACAGCTTCCAACCCAGACTGATGTATCCTGCAAAATTATCCCTCAAATTCAATGGAGAAATAAAATATTTCCACGACAAAGAACAACTGAAGAAATTCATGAGTGCGAAACCAGCATTGGAAAAAGCACTAAAAGATATTCTAGACAGAGAAAAAATAGACCACAATCCCAAGAACAACTATAGAAATAACTCCCTATACAGAACAAATAATTAAACAGTCAGCAAAAGAAGGAAAACTTCTAATAAATAACATGACTAGAATAAGACAGACAGGAGAGAGGTATGTACCCTGAACTCAAGAAGGATCTGAAATGGAAACTGAAGCTCTAGCAAAAACCAAGCAGAACCTCTCCTGGAGGAAAGGATTGGAGGGCTGCTGCGGCACAGTCGGAGAGAGAAGAGATGGAGAAAGAGGAAGCCACTGCTTCAAACACAATCTTGGCCCAAGCCCTCGTTACAGCGATTGCAGCTGCGCCTTCAGAGACCCACCCTCATGGAAGACTCCCGACTCGGCCGGGGGAGAGCGGAGTTCCAAGAGCTGGTCCAGAACTGGAGAGGAGAGTGCGCAGCCAGGAAAAGAGGCAATGGTGGTTGGGAACTGTGGTCAAATCCAGTGTGAGGATGAGAGGTTGCAACAGCCAGGAGTCCCCACTCTGCAGCAACCTTCCTAATCAGCACCGGGAGGCAAGGTGGAGCCAGAGCAGCCAGTACACATCCTACCACACCCAGCTCTATGCCTGCCTCGAGGCTGTGGCCTCCTGC
>PVLD010032704.1:0-14369 GCA_004027595.1 Dinomys branickii
GGGGGGGGGGCTGCCGCTCCTCCCAGCCTCATAACCACGACGTTCTCACTCAAAGACTGTCCATCTGTCCAGCCATCCCGCCGAGCCCTGGAGCCCCGTGCTGACTTCCCTTGGAAGAGCCCCAGTTCCCAGGGTGACCGCGGCAACGGCAGGGCCCACGGATAGCTCCTGTCCCAAACTTTCTGTCACTAGGAAGGGGCGGCTCGGCCGGTGGAGGTACGATAACATGGTCGCTGTTTCTGAGCAAGCGCCCTCAGTGAAGTCACTGGGTGGTTCCCTTTGCAGCGTGTCTAATCTTTCCTGGCTGCCTTTCTGAGCACTGGGCTCCCAGTCTATTCTGGTCCCTCTCTTCTTTGCCTTGTTCTGGGGCTTCCATGCTATAAATCTGAGGCACCCCCCTCCCCCCCCAGTGCCTGATCCCACCAGCAGGCAGACAATTCAGAATTAGCTGTGGTCATGGTTGTCCAAACTGACAAGCAGGGAAACTGAGGCACAGCAGGCCACAGGGCCTTGTCCCGTCTCCCACAGTGACCCAGCAGCACAGCTGCCAGCAAGGCCCAGGGTTCTGGCTGGGACTTTAACTCTGGAGCTCTTTGGGAAGGCCAGGGCCATGTGAACTGTTTCAAAGCTTTTACTGGGCCCCACTTGGCTACAAATCCCAGGGTTGTGTGGCAAAGGCGATTGTGATGGGAATGCAGTGGGGCAGGAAGGGTGTGTGTGTGTGTATGTGTGTGTGTCTGCACGCATGCTTTTGTGTGCGGGTGGTGGGTTTGGTGGTGGTGTTTGAAACCCTCCCATGCCTGGAATTTGACAAGCAGAGAATAGAGAAAGACCAGAAAACCCAAAGTAACGAAGGGAGGAGAACAAAGAGCTCTCCCAAAGCCGCGGTGCAAGCTGTGGGCTAAACAGTTCTCTGTTTCTCATCCAGAACCCCTGCCCCAGGCCCAGCAGGCTGGCTGGTCGGGCTGGTTTGGCCAGTCCAGGGGCCCTGCCAAGGCTGGACTTCTGCTCCCCAACCCTCCCGCAAGCTCAGGCCTCCCTGGGTGCAGGCTTTGAGCTCTGGGGAGGGGAGTGGGGGAGACAGGGGCCAGTGAGAGTTTCAGACACTTTCTAGGTGCCCCAGGGGACCTGCATATTTCCTATGTAAAGTTCAGTCTGTTTGTAATTAGACTTCTCTTTGCTTATTTCCGGAGAGATTAAAAATAGTGAAATCAGTTTAATCTGGGACTCTCTGAGATCAACACGGCCACTGTTTCCATCAGTATGAAAATACCAAGCAGTCCCACCCATAGTCATGGGTCACGCACCCGGCAGGCCCGGCAGGCTTTCTGCAACGCAGGAACTTTAGGTTGTGTGCACCCTCGACAGATCAGACTATGTTTCTGGATGCCAGCAACTGTAGCTTCTTTTAAACCTCAACTAAAAGAGAAGGGATCCAGTGCTGTTTGGGGCCCACAACTCTCTGTCTTTCCTTCCAAATAAGCTTAGGTCAGGGGTCCTGTTAGCCCGTAGCAGCACTCTGCCCTGGCACCCAGAGTTTTCTCTCCAGACGAGCGAATTCTTTAGGGCTTAGAGATGATGAGCCAGGTCAAAGCCTCGATGATGTTGCTTGTGTGTAGAGACAGAGATAGGGACAGGGATGGGGGGGATGGGGACAGGGACAGAGACAGAGACAGGCATGATAGGGGTGGGGAGAGAGAGAGAGGGATCGATCCTATTGATTTTATTTCTCTGGGGAACCTAGACTAGTACACTTGGAGTAGGGAGAAAAGCAGGTTAAAGTTATTCTATGATTAATAGACATTTTTATTTATTCATAAGGCAAGGGAATAAACTACTTTTTGTTTGTTTTCTGAGACAGTGTCTTGCTCTGTAGTGCAGGCTGGCCTTGACCTCACTTTGTAGCCCAGGCTGGGGTCAGACTCGCGGTGAACCTCCTGCCTCAGCCTCCTGAGTGCTAAGATTACAGGCATGCACCACTGTGCCTGGCTGGGAGTAAACTGTTGGGAAGTATAAGTTTGACTGGCATTTTATTATAACAGCAATATTTATCATAATAAATACATACAGTGAGGTGTTACAAAGATTAAGCTCAATATGAATGGGATGATCTTTTAGCAATTTCAGTTCCGAAAAGGTGGCCTTGACTGGTGGAGCTTCTTGTCTAGAGTCTTTCCTCTTCCTCTCTGAGGACTCCCTGGTGCTGCTCCCCCACATGGAAACAGGTGATGTGCTCTGTCTGCGTGCCTAGGCTCGCAAAGTAAAGGCCAAGTGCCGGCCTGTCTTCTTCCTTTTAGCTGTTTTAACTATGGCGGTACTTTTGACCAGCATTTGTACATAAGGGCAGTCTGGTTAGTAAGGACAGGAAATCTACCTCTGACTGTTTTAGGGAAATCCAATGGGCCATGAGATGGAAAGATTCAGAATTAGAGTTAGCAGCAGACACAACAGGACAAAAAAACATGTCACCAGGGCTTGGTTACTCTCCATCTCTCTACCCTACTCTCGGCTATGTTGGCTTTAGACTCAGAGTCCAAGAGCCAGAGAAAAGACAGCTGTTGTAGGCTTTAGACTTCCCAGTTAGGAGGGTCAAAGCAGAAGGATGAGTGTCCTTTAGAGAAGTCCAAGGGAAAACCTCAAGGACTCCCACTGGCTGTGACCGGCATGTGTCCATTGCTGAGCCCATTGCTGTGCCCAGGGGAACGGGGCAGCCTGCTTGGTTTAGGCTTGGATCATTTGTGTCTCCCCGAATTGGAGTGCTGTTGTTGGATTGAATCTCACAGACAGAGTGCAGGGGACAGCACGGGGCTGCCCAAGCAGCGGGGGCCTGAGAACCAGAAGAGAGTGGGCTGAGTAGTTAAAAAGGACAAATTCAGAGTGCTGAGCAGCTACAAATTACAAACAAAACCTAAACATCCCTAATCTACTCATTTATGGAGTCGCATGTCCCGGACTGTGCTAATGGGAACTTGGCCCGGCCCGTTCTGACGGCCCCAGGCTCCCTGCGCATATGTGCTTGGTGACTGCCACTGCTGGGGTGCAGGGTTTTGTGGCAAAGTGCTCTTTTCTCCAGTTTTTCTCCTAACACCCCACTCTATCACCAGCATCTCCCGCCCAGAACCTGACTAGAGACACAGCTGGAGGCGGGGGACGGAGTATATTTCTGACAAAGCCGATGTTTCCATTTCATGCATGTGACTAGTAAGGAACGTGGCCAGGAATAACTCTTTCTACAGTCTTGGAAAACTTGGCCAAAGCCATAAATCACGGAATGAAGCTCTAGCCTCGTCTTTTAACTTAAAATTGGTTTCCATCTGCCCAGTGTCCTGCCTGGAGAGCAGAGCAACAGAGGAGCTGGACCCTGAGTGTCCAGTTTTGCATTCTACTGGGCTGGACCCCAGGGTTGCAGAGGTCACATTCCCATGGCATGGCCTTCAGGGACTATCTGGGATCAAGCCAAAACCTTGAGCTTGGCCCCTCACTCAGATTTGTCTTTGTTATTTTGCTAATGCAGCCTTAAAAGCCAGGGAAACACCTCTGGTTTTTGAACTTAAAGGATTCTGGCAACAGAGGTCACACAGCAAAGGGTCATGTAGGACTCTGTGGAAGCCAGATGCATCTGGGCAAGAAGATGCTTCCCCATGGTGCAGTCATGAAAGGGGCTGAAGGGGCGGAAGGGAGATGGCCAGGCGGGGTCTCTTGGGAGAGAGAAGCAGGACTGGAGGCTGTAGTGGATTGACAACTGGTGGTCAACTTGTAACTCCCAGCTGAACTGAACCAGCCTGGTGCTGGGTTTGGGAGGCCCACCTGAGGGTTGTTGCCAGCAATATAAGACACAGAAATGGAGAAGAAGCTGAGACTGGTGGGAGCTGAGAGAGGCTGTCAGGAGTTGAGAAGTTGTTGGGTACTGTGAGAAGCTCTAACGAGCGGTTAGTTCTCTTGGAAGAGCTTGTCATGCTGGCTTTCCTGATGAACTCTGCTGTTCTTATTGGAGGAGAAGCTCAGGACCTTGTTGTTGCTGAGAATGGCTTTGGTTCACTTTGGGGGTGCTCTGGTCCTCACTTTGAGCATCGCTTCCTGGCTCTGGAAGGGAAGGTGGTGCACTGCTTAGTCTACTGGAGAAGCTTGTCAAGTTGGCTTTCCTGTTGGGAACTTGGCTTTCCTGATCATTGGAGGAGCTCTGGACCTCACTGTTGCCGAGGATGGCTGTGTAGTTTTCAGGCAAGCTGTGGTTCTTACTTTGAGTGTTACTTCCTGGCTCCAGTGCAGATCCCTCGGCCTGCTGGCACAGATCCTTCATCCTGCTGGCATAGACTTTCTAGTTTCTACCACTGACCTTTGGGCCTTCCCAGTGCAGATCCGTGAAACAGGCCTGCATGAGACATTGTCGTGGACTCTAGGCCTCCAGCTGGACTCATGGGGGCACTGTTACGGGCTCTAGGTCTTCAGCTGGCCTCATGCAGGACATTACTGTGGGATCTAGGCCTGTGGGTGGATTCTTTGGTATTTAGTGTGCGGACAGATTTCCCACACTCTCTTTGTATATGATTCTTTGGGTGACCATTATAAAAAGTCTTCTAAAATATGTGTCCTGTATTACATAGTTCTCCCAGTAAAACCCTGAACTGAGACAGAGGATAACAGTCAGGACGCTCCGTCACACATTTCCATTTCGCCAGCCTCTGGCACGGGAGGCGGCAGATGGTAGGGCACGAGGCGGCCCAGGGGAGGGGTCGGCCCCTTGATACTTCAGTAGGCTCAGTAATAATGGTGGGGATTGAAGTAGCAAACAAGGAGAGCAACCCAGCGTGGTCAAATGCGAGCAAGACAGGCCAGGTAGGCAGACGCCCTGTTGGCACCGGATAACCTGGAGTGAGGAAGGCGGAAAGTGCTCTCTTTCCCAACAGAGATAGCTGTTTTCTTCCATCTTGGCAGAATCTTCAACTTCCACAGGGACCAGATCTTTGGGAAACCTTGTTTTGACCTAAGCCAGCTAAATATAGTTGGGTGAAATGTGACTGACCAGAGAATCTTTGACCTCTTCAGATTTAGCTTTTGGACCAAGTTAAGAACCTCTCTTCTCAGTCTTACTTTGGAAAGAACATCGGTGGCGGGGGAGTGAGGGAGAAGCTGTGTAGGCAGCCGAAGGGCTCTGTGTCTCTCTTTTTTTTTTTTGAAACAGGGTCTTGCTGTGTTGCCCAGGCTGGCCTTGAACTCATGGCGATCCTCCTGCCTCAGCCTACCTACCGAGTGCTGGATTACCAAGTGCTACCACACCTGGTTATGTTTCTTTAGTTTAAACAAGAATCATACTTTCAGTTTGGGGACTTTAAGATCATTCAGAAAAGCAATAGCAAAACAGATTCCTAGGATATTGTTTGCTAAACATTTCTCTTGAAAATAAGAAATAAAGCTGAATTCTTCTCTAACTAATAGTGATAACAGCAACATTGATTTTCTCCTTCTCCTGGAGAGTGGGCAGATTACTTGGTGTTTAAATGCTCTCATCACAGTCAAACCTTACAGATTATTGCTAGGTTGTCCTAGTAGCAGAAAATGCCCTCAATGATTAGATTTTCTCTGAATAATAATCATTACTCTCATTTATTAAGTGCTCACAATGGCCCTGATTCAAAGTAGTGTTTTGCAAATATAATCTCATCAAATCCTGACAATAAACTTGTAAGGAAGGCCACTGCTCCCATTTTACAGCAGAGAAAGTAGAGTCTCAGAGAACATCTATAGCCCAAACTAGAAAGAGGGGAAGACTGAACTCAGTCTTGGTCAGTGAGACGACAAATTCTGTGCACCTAACTTGTCTGTGGTTCTCATCAGCACCTCTGTTCCCTCCCACACAGAGCCCTGCTGGGCTTATCCTTGGGGAGCCTGACTCTGAATATGAGGGCATGTGTCAGCACCCTGGTGGGAAGGTGACCACGGCACAGCCCACTGTGGGTAAGTGAGCAGACTTAGAAATGGGGTTGCTCACAAGTTCTAGACAAGGTTAAAGGACACTGACAAGGCATGATGAGGCCCTCTAGGCCGGGCAGGGGTAAAGAGCCCGAGGGCAAGTGCAGAGAGGCGCGAGAGAGCTGCTCAGCCAGGCTGTGGCCTTAGGGGGAGGGACCGTCCGGAGATACAGCCAAGCAGAAGCCCAGGACAGTGCAACCAGGGAAGTGAGAATTTTGACTCGTCCTGTCCCTCCTTGTTCTTGGTGCCTTCCATTGGCTGAACCCAATGGAAGGCAGAGTGGGTAGGGGCCCAGGAATGCAGCCCGTAAGGTCAGCCTCCCAGGCACAGTACATGGGAAGAAGGGTAGAAGGCATCCGACCTGGAGGGGTGAAGGCACCTCCCCAGAGTAACGAAGGAACATGGGAGGCTGTCTGAGTGCTTCTGCTTTGGGGTTCAGGGATAATCACTTCCACCTACAGACAAGAGGACGGCTTCTGCAGATTTAGGAAAGGAAGTATTGATCATTCAGGAATCAGCACAGATTCACCAAAAACATACTACCAGTATTGTACTTTTTAAAATAAATGGATGGGATTCTTCACCTGGGGCCCATGGCATCGCAGCAGGCAACACAGTAAGGACCTTGTGGCACTTCTTATGAACAGTGAGGGCTGGGAGACAGCGTAAGTGGAGTGGCTGGGGGTTGCTAAGTGACTGGTCCTAAAGCTGCAGATAGACAGAGGGTCCCCTCACTACCCGTGACCTCTGTCAGCACCTCCGCCAGAGGCTGAGCAGAACCATCCGAGGTCAGCCTTACCCACTGCTGCAGTAGGAGTGGCTCCTACCTTGCAGAACAGAACTAGAATCCCAAAGAGCCTGACCATTTGGACTAGTGATGATTGACTGTAACACAGTGACATATAATGGGATTGAGGCTGAATCAGAAGGAACTGTAGGGGCTGGGGATATAGCTCAGTGGAATAAGCACTTGCCTAGCCAGCGCAGGGTCCTGAGTTCGATCCCCAGTACTGCCAAAAAAAAAAAAAAAAAAAAAGGAACTGTAGTGTTCTGAGGGCCGGCCAGTGGTGAGCGTCAATAGTAAACTTGATGTGAATCAACGTGCATGATTACCAAGGAAATTGGTGTGATCTGAAGTGACCTTAGTTGAAACATAATTTCAAGTGACAGCTAAAGAAGAGCCTTGAGGATGAGAAAACTTTCTGTGGATTCTTTCCTGGTCTGTTCCATCTGGAATGCTATGTCTGTTTCTTTCTCCCTCGCTTTCTTTCATTCTTTCTCATTGTGCTGGGGATTTATGAAATTTACAGCTTCACCGAACTGCTCTACAGCCTCAACCCTTTCAAAATTTTTTAAAATTTTGAGACAGGATCTTGCTAATTTGTTCTTGTGCCTTGTATGTAGGTGTTCCCCCCAAAGCTTCATGCACTCATGGGTGGTTTTTTAGAGGTAGTTGACCTAGGGTGTGCAAATGCAGATTAGGAATGTTAAATATGGATTAAGGGTGTGATGACCTAATTAGTCCACAGTTGGCTTAGCCTAGTTCTGGGTGTGGATAATAGGAAGGCTCACCCTGGGTGCGGGGGGCACCACTGCAAAGGTGTATAGCCTGAATGGCATGAAAGGGAAAGAGAGGCTCGCTGCTGCTGTTTGCTGAGTCGGAGGGTGGGGAGAAACCGGCGACAGTACGGTGACCATTCTCCCCAGCAGGCAGAAAGCTCCTATTTCTGAGACCCTGATTTTGCAGGGTGCCATGCTGAGTAAGAAGTCTTCCAGTTTTGGAATTCACTACCATCCTGAAGCAAGCTGTTCTTCCTCTCCACTTTTCGAGGTTCAGAGCAAATGCCACTTTGTCTAGGGGACCCTGCCCGGCTTATCCTAGACACACTGTCACGCAGCTGACCAGGATTCTTGTGTTCTTCTGTTTCCCAACCACAGGGAACTTGTTGGAGGACTGGGAGCAGTATCTGACTCTCTGAATCCAGGTAGATGGTCAGCTCCATTTGGGGAACATAGTAGGTGCCCAATAAAATCTTACCTTTTGGTTCTTGCCTACCCTCCGCACACATCCTTTTGTTAAGTCAAATGTGGAAAGAATAAACGCTGAGTTAGCATTTGCTCCTCTGACCAACATCTTGTAATGCTGAATGTGGAGACATCTCACTTCCTGGGCTTATTTCTTGACTCCTTGTAGATGTGCCCCTCTACCTCCTTCAGCTCAAGATTCTTTCCCGTCCTGGTGCAACTAAATCTAAGTCCCATTTAGGGTGTCAGCCCTTCCACATTCTCAGGGCAGAAGGGACCCTCCCCCTAGTCTTGCTATGGCTCTGCTGGCAGCAGGCAGAGGGGCCCCTTAGAGCCCAGCCAGAGAGTGGGCACCAGGCTAACAAGGGTGCCAGCTGCAGCTCCCCATCAGTGAGTTCCCAGATAGGGGAGGCTGTTTGGGGTCACCACCACTCAAGGGCTGGCCCACTTCATCAGACCCACCTTTCAAGGACATCCTGCACAGTGACTATCCGCTTGGCCCTGGGCAGTGACTCAGGGTTACCCACGCACGCAGGGCAGGAGGGCCCCTGCTGAGGTCCTGTTTCCTGTCTTCTGCAGGCCCAGATTTCAAAGTTGCCCATTCACTCCTCCTCCTCCTCCCCATCCCTTCCCTTCCTCCTCCTGCCTGCCTTCCGCCCTCTTTTCCCCAACATTCCTTGCTTCTTGTTTATATTGCAGAAAACATCTGTGAGAGTAAATGACTGGGATGAAAGATCTTGGCAAAGGGCTATTTTTCTTTGGGTGGCTTAAAGGGGAACAGATGAAGCCCTCACCCCACCCATGCCTTCCCCGGTGGGACGCCCTCCCCCAGCTCCAGAGTGGAGGAACACTGCCCAACACAGATAGACAGAAGGGGGCCCAGCCGGCCCTGGTCCCCAGGCAGGAAAGATTGGTTTTCCAGTGGAACAGGCTGGCCTGAAGGAAAACGCTCCAGGAGGGCAGAGTTGGGGGAAAGAAGAGCTATGAGCATCTGTAGCTGGTTCTGCAGGGGATTCCTGCGGGCTCTGCAGCGCCTGGCCCCCTCTGCTCTGGGCTCTGCACTGGCTCCAGGCTGCAGACTTGGAGGCGTGTGGTGGAGGAGAGGCAGCCTGTCAGCCTTTCTTCTCTCTGACTCCTCTTTCCTGAGTGGCTGCGCAGTGCAGGGCGTGCCTGCCTGGGCTTCTCGTCCTCGCTCCCATCTCAAAAGAGCTGTGTGGTTTCAGACAAGTTGGTGACTTCTCTGGTCCTCAATTTCTCCACTTGTAAGAGGAAAACAAAACGTGGCAGTCAGGCGTGGTGATGAGGTGGTGGTCCAGCAGGGTGGCCTGGGAGGGAGGGAATGAGTCTGTGTGGCTTTCTGGATCTTAATCTTCCGCTCTGCACATGGGCTTGGGTTCTTTCCCCCGTGTCCCTGTAGAGGGACTGAGACCTACGTAGTGAGGTGATCTGTGCGCCAGAGCTGAAGAGCTGATGAGAACCCACGCTTGCACATGCTCCGCACTGTGAGGACTGCTGTACTCCGTGCCGGTTGTCCCTCCCAGCACTTGCCAGCTCTCCTGCCTGGCCGTTGTCACTGGAGGAGGGAGGCCAGTGTCCCTCATCTTCCAGATGAGCTCCTGGTGCTGTGTCCACTGAGAAGGAAGCTGTGAATGAATGCTGGCTGGGGCCGAGCATTATGGGCCTGAGGTCTTGGTCAGGCAATGCCTCCTGACCTGGTATGGGGGTCACAGAACTTGCAAGTGCCTAGCTCAGAGGTTCCCATTGAGCAAGGCAGGGGACGGTGTAACTTGGCTCAGAACTCCCAGCCTTTGCCCCTTAGGTCTGGCTCTCCTTCGAAAAGCCAGGACCAGGTTTTAAGAGGACATTGGTACCTGGGACCATGGCAAAGCAGTGGTGTTTTGGGAAAATAAGGGGCAGATTCTCACCAGGATGGAACATGGGGCAGATAAGTTATGACTCAGGAGGAAGAAAAGTTGGCACCTGAGCAGCAGCTTAGCAGGACCGGGAAAAGGAAGCTCTTGTAGCCGTATCATTATATAGCAGGTCAACTAGGCTTGCCAGCTGAGTCGCGAGCATTTTCGCGTGGCAGGTTGCTCTGGGGGTGAAAGAGCGGAAGACCCAAGCCCTATGGCCTGTGCAGAGGCTCCAGACATGCTCTGTCAAATCTGCCATGCACAGAGGGAGGCGACCTCTCCTGAGCACAGGTGCCTCTAGGCAAAAGCGGGGAAGAGCACAGCTGGGCGTGCACCCCCCTTCCTGTCTCCGGCAGCCTGAACCCCCAGACTGGCCTCTGCTTGGATGTGCCTGGCTGAGACCGTGTGGCCAGATGAGCTGTGAGGTCACCTTGGCACCTGCCAACTGGCCCCCTGAGGCTTGGTGCCAGCTACACAGACGCCTGGCCCCCTACCAGGCTTGCTTAATGTTATTATTTAACTCTGTGTTTAGTCATGGGGACACTGAGTCCCACGAGGTCGAGCAGCACACTTCGGGCACACAGTGACAAGCACGTGTTGCAGAGTCAGGGTGAGAACCTGGGTCTGCTGTGGCCTCAGAGCCACTGCGTTTCCTCTCCACCAGGCCCGGCCTGTCCAGTAGGATGTCACTCGCCAGCCCTGGCTATTTAAACCCAATTCAATTAAAAGTTCAGTTTAGCAGCGCTAGCTGCATTTCAGAGCTCAGTAGCCGCCTGTGGCCAGCAAGTGGCTGTCCTGTGGGGCATGGACCATTCCATCACTGCAGAAAGTGATTTTAGCATGGTGACTAGACTGCACCGAGGCTCTGTCATGCTTTCAAATGCTGTTTAAACCCATTTTCTCAGCTGCAAACTTATATCTCCCCATCCTCCCCTCCCCCAGGCCACCCAAAGGCCAGGTGTGGGGAAAGGACTGTGACTGCTGATTGATTACCAGTGGTGGGCTTATGATCCCCAGCTGAACTGAGTGAACGTGGTGCTGGGTGCGGAAGGCCCGCGAAAGGATTGTTACCACCAGCTGAGGCAGAAATGGAACGGGATTGTGAATTTCTCCTGTTGGGTTTAGTTACGTTCTTTGTTCCAATAAAAGGTGATTGAGATGAGAGATCGGGGCCGCTCCAGTCCGAGAGACTGTGAGCCCCCGGATTCCAGGCTTCTGTCTCTCGTTTTTCTTGTCTCTTTTACTTTCCTTTTTTCATCCGCGGCACCTCGTTCTTGAGACCTGTCACTGAGAACCAACAGGCAGGGGTCTCAGCGATTATTTATCCTGTTTTGTGAATGGGGACACTGAAGCAGAAGGGGCAGGTGACCCATGGTGGCAAGGAGCTGGGGCCTCAGCCCTGTCTTCCCTGCCGTGTGACACCTTCCTAGCTGGTGCTGAGCAGAACCAGAACCTGGCTGGTTCCCAGAGGGCTGGAGGGCCTTGGGGCCTAGCTCACTCACCGACCGAGCCAGGCCTGAAGGTCACCCCTCCAGCAGACCTCTGAATGGGAGCCTGTGCACAAGCTCTATGCAAGCAACCAAGAGAGAGGGCTCTGTGTGGGACACAGGCCGGCTCTGTACCACACTGCCCAGGCAGCCTGCACCGGGAGTGGTGGCTGGATCCGGCAGCACGTCAGCCTCCCTGTTCTGAGTCTGGCTCCTGAGTGATGGTCCTCGATCCTCAGTCACCCTGGGGAGAAAGGGAGCCCAAGAATTAAACACAGGCTGTCTACTTTGCTGGGGGGTGGTGTACACAGACTCTGAGTCGAGTCTCGCAGGCTTCTCCGGTCCCCCTAAGAGCTGGCTGACAGAGGCACCTGGGACAGGCACCAGAGAAACCTGCCCTGGGACACCCCACTGTATGGTGACAGAGAAGGCTGCACAGGAAGGGGCTGCTCACAGGTCTCTCAGAGTCTCCAGTATAATTTTGTCCTGTGCTGGCCATGCTTGCCTGTACCTCTGGACTCTCCACGAACCCAGGGGCTCTCAGGGGCATGGACTGGGTGCTGTTCCTTGCTGGCCAGGCTTGCTGTAGGAAGGCCTCCAAGAGACATTAGGTAGAGGGATACGTGGCGGGGTTGAGTGTGGGCGGAAAGCAAAGGACAGCAGTGTGTCACCAGGCACCATCTGTCCATAGGCAGTTTGTTGACTCGGGGAAAAGGGGAGATGCGAGACAGGTGGGAAATTACCATGTCTGCCCCCTCTTTAGGAGGCCACCAGCAACAGAGAGAAAAGGCGCCACTGATTTGTAAGGCGGCACCTGGGTTCTTCCCGGCTCCTGGATGGTAGGGACAGTCTGCAGTTCCTCTGGCTGCTGGAAGCTCACTCCACAGCCTGACTTCCGGTGTGGTGGGTGCTCAGTCCTGGCCTGCTAGTGCTGGGCGGAGAATGTAACCCGAGCAAGGGTTGTGAGTCAGAGGGGACCAGGCTGCACAAGAATACCTCAGCCAGGATGAACTAAATCTGCCCATCTCCCCCCAGCTCCCCGCCCTCTCCCCTGACCTGCACAGGTTTGCAATTCATCCGCCATCCTCACATGCTGTTCCTGCTATCAGATGATGAAAATGGAGATTCGTCTTGAAGAAAGAAAGGAGCTTGCTTCCCCCTTCCTGGTCTATTTGAGCCCCCTCCCTCCTCTATCACCATGTGTCCCTGAAACCTGGGGCTGTTCCAAGCCCTAAATGTGCTGGAAAGTATATCCCTGAGCAGCTGGGAACCTGCTCGGGCCACAGTGGCCTGGGGTGAATCAGAAACCAAGAGATAGGCCAGCTAACAATGCTGCCCCTTGTTTCTGCAATGAGAGAGATCTCCATCAGCACTGGGCTCCTGGGAGTGAGGATGCGCGCGCGCGCGCACACACACACACACACACACACACACACACACACGTACGCGCATGCCTCCTGGTGCCATCCCCCATCCTGCCCACCCAGGGCCAGCACTAGGGAGAGGTGTTACTTGGCTGGCCCAGCCAGCCTTTCTCTCCATAGTCTCCCTGCGCCCAGCCTCCTCCTCTCCCCTTTCACCCTAACTTCACTGAGAAGGGAGGGAGCTGGAGGGACAGGTGAACGCAGCCTGGAGTTTCATACTGAGTTGGGGGGCGTGGAGGACAGCGGAGGCACAGCCACAGAGGGTTCTTAAAACCCAGAAGGCTTGGGGAAGCCTCTCTGCAGGAACCAGACACCCTGAACAGGATCATTTGCAGGCGAGTTTTGCAGCAGGCCTGGTCATGGAGTTGGCAGTCGCTCAAGGCCGCAGTGGAGTCAGGGGCCTCCCATCAGGCCGGACTACAACCACTCGTGATCCGGCTAATGGCAGGCACTGTGTGCCCAGTAGCTGTGGGGGTCTGAGCCATCCACAGAAACAGGCCTGTTCACACCCACTACATCCCGATGGGAACGGGCAGTTCCCATCATAACTCAGTAAACTGAGGCCTGGGGCTCCTTGATCACCTGGGACTGCCAGGGACTGAAGCAGAAGCTCCATATGTTCCCCCAGTTCCTAGGGGTTGGTTTCTCTCACCAGCTGCCTGCCTGAGCCTACAAGCAAGTGTGGAGGCAGATTAGCACAGGCACCCCCACAGTAAACATTTCCCCAGAACCTTGTCTCCCCAGACTAGGTGGACACGATCCAAGCTCCGCAGTTTCCAGGAAAGAAAAAGGCTCACTGCTGAGACTGTTCTAGAAGGATTCCACAACTCTGAGGCCCTGGGGTCACCTTTAGCTCTACCTTGTGCCTCCTCTCCTTCCCCACATCCGTTGCATCTGAGTCCTGCATCTTCTGTCTCTAAAAGAAGTCTCCCATCCTGTCCCCTCTTTTCCCTTCCCGAGCACCACTGCCTTAATTTAACAACACATCGTCTCTTCCTTGTGTGCCCACACCTTCTCCTCCTTGTCATGCCATCTAGTCAAGAATGCATTTGTTGTCTTCCGGGAAGATGGCGACCGGGTAGGCAGCAGAGAGAGAACCTCCCAGAGGATTACCACCCACACAGTGAAATATAGCAATATGAAGACAGAAATAAGGACTTCCGGGAAGAAGACGACCAGCCGAGAGAGTGAGTGCGGAGGGAAGAACGGCTTCAGCTCCTGAACCCGACAGAGAACGCGCTACTGGGACAAACTGCGCCAAACCGGGCAGCGCTCCGGGATCCCGCTCAGAACCCCACCCCCGCAGCCAGCGCTGCGCGAACTGGAGCAACAGCAACCAGCCGGCGGGATTTCTGAGTCGGGGAAAATCTCCATCCAGGGAAAAACATGTGAACGGCACTCCTGTCTGCACGATCACAGGGTGAGTTAAGTGCGCGCTCTAACCGGTTTTTCCTGAATCGGGAAGAAGCTCAGCCCAGCGAGAGACATCAAAGCAGCTTCAAGGACTTCGGGATCTCCCGGGTGGGAAGACCTACTTAGGCGCCCCAACG
>PVLD010032705.1:0-14369 GCA_004027595.1 Dinomys branickii
TTTCCTCAGTCGTTTTTGTACTAGCAGAAATGAAGATAACTTTATATTATACAGCATCCAGTGCAAGTTCCCTACTATCTTATCTATAATTTGGTATTTCCTTTAATGTTTTTGTGTTAACTAATGTGAAGATAACTATGTAATACAACATCCAGTTCTAATTCCCTACTATATTCTGTATAACTTTGTATTTTCTGTAAAAAAAAAAAAGAAAATACTTTGAAAATTACTAATGCTGATACCTATATAAATATATTAATGTCTAATTTCTAGAACACATTTTGAAAGATGAAGAGATGCCAAAGTATATCCCGTTATGTGTTTTTCAATAAATCACACATAAATACCTATGTATCTGTGTGTTACAATTTAAAAATCACAGTTTTAAAGAAAATTCTAGAGCCAGGGTGGTGGCGCATGCCTGTAATCCCAGCACTCGGGAGGCTGAGGCAGGAGGATCGTTGCAAGTTCAGGAGCAGCCTGGGCTACAAACTGAGCTCAAGGCTTGCCTGCACTGCAAAGCAAGACCGTGTCTCAAAAAGACAAAAAAGCAAAACCCCAAAGCATTTAATGTATTCATCCATTGGCTAACTAAAAGCCCCCCAAAACAAGAAATCCAGTACAATAACGGACTGCAAAACGGTATAACAAAGTACTGTAATTTTGAGGTATCAAAATTGTGGATTTTTCATTGTTTACACTTTTCCCACTCAAGAACAAATCTTTTTGAATTTTCTATAACTTACATATAAAACAAGTTAGAAAAATACAGTATAAACGTAACAATGACTATAAATACATTATATGTTTCTCATAGGCAATAGTTTGGTTATGGTACATATGTAACATGAAACGACTAAGGTAATAAGGACTGCACAAAAAATTACTTGTCAGCTGTAGCATAACATAGAAGAAACACTCCGATCTACTCACACTAACAAAATTACATAATAGTGTCAGAGAAAATTCTTAGGAACTGCCTGCTTTAAGAAGAATAAATTCAATAGAGAATGATAATACAGAGAGCAAAGGCATTCAGAGATTTCAAAAGTCGTCTTTTCTTTTGGTTGATCCAAAAGATTTTCCGCTACGTTTTCAAAAGTTTGTTCTGAGGGAACAATACTTATACATGTCATACATTTACTATTTCATACGTTTATTTTCTGTCCCCAAAAAGCACTTTGATAAACATCTAACTTTTCCACTCATAACACACTTGAGAAAAAACTGGATAAATAGAGGTATTGTTTTCAAGATCACCCCGCGTGTTTGAGTGTCATAAATCTATTCAACAAATAATAAAAATCAAAATGGCACAGCTTGAAGTGCACTGCAAATTGAGATTCGCACATCTGATACTGAATGGTTGATCATTTCCTCAAGTGTTTAGATGTAGGTTATCACACAAAAATGTTTCAACTACAAAATTGAACTTCGTGAGAAATTGGAAGCTTAAACTGAAATGTAGTTCAGTGTTTCCATACACAGTGATGCTAATTTTATACATTCCTGTAAAGTTTAAGGCTGGGGATTTAGCTCTGGCGCAGCATCTGCCTGGCCAGTGTGAGGTCCTGAGTTCCATGCCTGGTATCCAAAATACTCAAAAAATTAAGTAAAGAAAGGAGACAAAATGGCATGTAATAAAAGAGGAGCAATTGCTAAAATCAGCGGAGAGGTGGACTACACAGTTATCTGGTATGATATAAAGAAGTCTGATGAAATTTGTGTTATTACTCTTTTCCAAAGGGAAAATCACAAATATTTATTTTCTGTAAACCCTGCTACGTGAACTATTTTCTCCAGTTCAGGACACATCCATTCCATGCCCCTCCTCAAAGCAGACTAACACTCTAATTGTGTCTTTTTTTTTTTAACTGATGTTCATGTCTCTATAATTTCTTTCTTTTTGGTACCAGGAATTGAGCCCATGACTTCAGGCTTGCCAGGCAAGTGCTTATGCTGCTGAGCTACATCCCTGGCAACATAATTTCAATTTCAGGATCCTTGTGCCAGCACTAAAGAATGTAATAACTCAAAGTACTCAATTATGATTTTTAAAAGAAGGATATTTAGAAACTAATCAAACATGAGACAGTTTCTTAAGGTTTTTCACAGTATCAGATTTGGCAAATTTGCATCAAAACAATGAGGCCCAAAGCATGAAATTAAAACCATCACCTCATTTGTCTCCCGTCCTGTCTCCATTGACATCCTGGTGACTGAGTAACTTCTATGCCGAGGGATGAGCTGATTGTACAAGACACATGACTACATGACCACGAAGGAAAATAAGGCTCTTTCTTTGCGTTCGACTTCTCCCAGGACTTAAAAAATGAAAAGGAAAGAGAACAAGGCCCTTTTCTGTTATTTCTTGACAACCACAAGGTAAGTCAGTTAATGAAAAGAAGGTTTTTGCCTGTTTTTCCTTCGTGCAACTTGAAAGTATAAAATCTTACATTTCCAGAAATACATATTTTGTGCAGCAGCACCTTGTGAAGTGCGAGTACAGTGAGTGATCTGTTTCGGTGCACTGCACTTTACCTACAATCTCATTACATGTGTGCAGCGAACAGGCACCCGTGGCTTTTAATGAATTTTCTTTCTATTCAGAGGGTTTAGAAGAATGTTTGAACAGTTTGCCAATGACACATAGTGCATGTACATTGTTCTCATATCTTTTTAAAGATGTGTAAAATGAAGTGCATATACATTGTTCTCATATCTTTTTAAAGATGTGTAAAATGATATTTCATTAATTTTTAGTCATATTCACCATTTTAAATGTAAATAGTGTTGTAGCACTGGGAATATAGCTCAGTGGCACAGGCACCTACCTTGTAAGTGCAAGGTCCTGAGTTCAATTCCCGCTACCAAATAAATAAATAACAAAAAATAGTGATTCAGTTGTGTGCTTTGCTTATGTTGTTTTTTTTTCTTTTGCCCCAGGAATCGAACTCAGGACCTTGTGCTTGGCAGGCAGGCCCTTGTAGTGCTGATCTCTCTCCCCAGTCCTGTGCTTTGCTTTATTGTTTTTTCCCTCATTTTTAATAAATTAATTAATTTATTTTCCCTTTTTGAGATAGGGTCTCGCTCTGTAGTTCAAACTGGCCTTGAGCTCACTTTGTCCACCAGGCTGGCTTCGAACTCACAACGATCCTCCTCCCTCAGCCTCCTGAGTGCTGGGGTTACAGGCGTGCGCTACCATGCCTGTATGCTTTGCTTTACGTTTCAAAACTGCTTTTGAAGATTTTTCTCTCATGGTGGGTGTGGTGGCGCACAAATGTAATCCCAGCACTAGGGATGCTGAGGCAGGAGGATGAGTCACACTTCGAGAACAGCCTGGGCTGCTCTGAGGTCAGGAGTTCTTTCTGGAGGACAAAGTCTGGAGTCACCTGAGTGCATTGAATTATGGGCCATTTTTTTAAATGGGGAAGCAAGAAACTTCCACCAAAACAGAAAGCGGAATCCTGCTGCAGAATGACAGGACCAAGCTCACTTTAAAGCCACTTATTCCCAAGGGGGACCATTTCCACAGCCCGAGTGTAATACGTGAATGGCACCTGTCACTTTGCTTATCAGCCCAGATAAGGGATAATGTTCCCTGTCCCATCAGTCTCAGAGGTTTGGTCTTTCATCCTCGGCTATTGTGAGATGTGGGAAGGCTGCCTGAGATGTGCCTTAGAGAGCAGGAGGAGGAGATAAGGACAGTCCCCAGTGCAGACTCCAGGACAGGGAAATAGCTCAGCAGCACAAGCACCTGCCTAGCTAGTCCAAGGTCCTGAGTGTGATTCCCTGTACCAAAAATGCTGCCCCTCGGAATGCAGAGTCTTCCTTTAATGCTTTGCTGCCATGTTTCATACTCAGTGTCCTCTGCTGAGAAAAGGCCCAGTGATTTGAGCCTTCCTTGCTGGATGACTTCCTCAGACTTCAGGAATCAATTACACAAAGAAAGAACCTAGAGACAGGAAATGTGAGTCATGGCTGCTGTGAGACGGATACCAATGGACTGGATTTCATCTGATGAATTGTGGGTCTCATGAAATCTGTGAAGGCTGTGGCCTGTCCTGCATATGTGCTTTTTTTTCTTTTTTTTTCTTTCTTTTTTTTTGTTTTGCAGTACTGGGGATCGAACTCAGGACTCTGCGCTTGCTAGGCAGGCGCTTATTCCACTGAGCCATATCCCCAGCTCTGCGTATGTGCTTAAACCTGGTCCCTTCAGGTCTGTGTCCCAGGGCTTGACGGGCAGTGGGGGCTCCAGTGTCCCATCCTGTTCCTGCTTCAACTGCAGCCTCCGGAAAAATGGTGTCTATTTAAAATTCTCCTGCAGCCCTGTGTCTTGTTATGCTTTCTGGTGACGTCATTAGCTCCTGTGCAGACTACAGACTCATCTGTAGTTTATGGCTGGAAAAAGACTTGGCTCATGCATCCTGGTGCCTGCTTTTCTCAAAGGCAGCCCTGATTGCCCTGCAGTTTCTACATATTTGGGAAGCAAAGTGTCAAGTGTGTCACCTGAGTTCAAATTCACAGATTTCTTTAAGCTGGCATTAAATCCCTGTTTGCCGGGTCATCTCCTCATTGACTTACCCAAGTGCCCGAGATTTGGTTTGCAGAGGTCGTGGAGCTTGTTGCTGTCTCTCATATCATCCTTGCCATGGCATATTTTTTGACCTTGTTTCACAGATACAAATCATGACTAAGGTAGGACATAATTTTCTTGGAAAGGGTTATGAAATTGGGGAAATACTGGCTCTACACTGTGAACAGGCTGGGACTTTGCCTTATCTCTTGGATTGGTTTTAGGCAATGCAAATCACCCAGGTGCTGCTGGCCGCCTTTGTTCCCCGGACCTCCCGCCCGTTACTCCCTCCAGTGAGGAGAGCAAAGGGCCAGCGCTCCAGGCTGTGGGCTGGAATCCAGCCTGGGGATAAGAGGCTGTGCCTTCCCAGGGTTGGAAGATTCCACCTGGGAGCTGAAGCGCAGACCCCAAACAGGAGATAGCATCTCACTTGTTTCATACAGGTTGCTCTTTCTGCAGATCCACCTCTCTGCATATTGCAGAGGTGATTTTGGGCCTCTTACCTAGCCCAGCTCACGGCACACACCTGCTTCCTGCCTTTCTCAGTCACTCATCCTCAAGTCACTCCTTTCTTCACACATTGGTAAAACCCCGGTTCAGCCCTGGTCCAGGTCTTTGATCTGGATAGCCCTCACCGGGCTGGACTTAGGGCCCCTTGGCACCCCACAGCTACAAATATGCCTTAGTGTCTTCAGTCTTGCCATGGGTTGCACTAAAGGTGGTAGATTGGAAATAACTCACCAGAATTCCAACAACTTTATCATGGGATTAGAAATATAAACTTCATTGGCCATGAGAAGCCCCAGCTCTCTACAAGAGGGAAGCTGATCGTGGGGCCATGAGCTGAGCGCATCACATCACTCTGGATCATGTTCCTTGGGAAGTCTGAGACTAAGGCCAATGTGGCCCTAACAGAGCCGCCCCTGAGCCTAGGGCAGGCAGTTCCCAGGGGAAAGTTAGAGAAAACAACAGCAATGTCAAATCACTCCATAGAAAATAGCATATTCCATTGCTCTGTATTTGTGTAGATTATAAAGGACAACAGAGAAGAAATTATTAAAAGTTTTAGAAGCATTACTGTTGGGCCTGGGGATAGAGCTCAGTTGAATAAGCGCCTGCCTAGCAAGCGCAGGGTTCTGAGTTCAATCCCCAGTACCACCAAAAAAAAAAAAAAAAAATAGAAGCATTATTGAATAATGAATGTTTTCCAATATATTATAGTGTGGGTTCACCTGGTGGCCCTCTGGAAGATCTTACAGCATTATTTCATCTTCTCTTATTTAAATTCCTAATATATCATCAAACATTTACCATTATTTTTAGTAAAAGCTCATGTATTTATCAGTTTATTCATTTCCTACATGGCTCTGGGTGTAAGGCAGAAGCGTACAAATGCTTGGCAAGGGCTCTAACACTGACTTTCATTACAGCAACTACTTCGGAGATGCCACGCATTTCCCCTCCACTCACATACTTATCACATCCAAACATGCCTGTGAACCCCACAGTTCAAGGTGCTCCTCAGTGTGGGATCAATACACAGCACCTTCTAAATTTGTTCTTGGCAGGAAACTTTCCCTCATGAGCTACTACATAATCATCCCATGCATATTTTTCTGCATTCTAAACTCTAGAAAAACTGTACTTCAATAGTCCAATTGAAAGGAACAGTTTATTAAGTTAGTTTATGTATAAGGCAAATTGGGAAATTAGTGCTTTTAGTAAGAATTAAAATGAGAATATACAATGACCTAGGCTTTGGAACCAGTGGTGAAATTACTCCCCCATGAAAAAGACAGATTCCTCTCTAGTGGAGTGAGTTATACCTTTTAACTTCTAAGCTCCCAAGCTTCCAGAAATTTAAATTAGAAACACCTAGTTTTTCACTAAAACTTGTTTCCTTTAGAGCCTGCATCCAGAGATGCCTTAGAGAACCTGAGTTCATAGTAGTTGCTATTCATGGCTGTGGTGGCCCAGGGCTCTAATCCCAGCACACTGGAGGCTGAAGGAGGAGGATGGCCAAGAGTTCGAGGCCAGGCTTGACTACATAGATAAATGCTGTATTCCCAAAAGGGAGGAGGCTATTTTCAATCCAAAGAGCCTTGTGTCACATGTGGCCTCTCTACCCACTGGGGATGCATCCTGGCCAACAAGGAATGATACTTATTTGGTTCCTCATTTCGTTGCTCTAGGTTATGAGATTACGAGTTGTTTAGGCTGTGACATCACTGTGAGTAGAGGCTCGCGTAAGTCATCCGAATGATTTTTTCTTTTCAATTTGAGGATGGACTCCAGGTTTGCACCCAAACCACTGCACTCCTCAAACTGTTGGCGATATTGCTGTGCCTGTGACTGTGCAAAAAGCATTCTGGGCCTACACTGTCTCAGTGGGGACAGTGTGCCAGGGAATGGAGCGGTCCTTGCCTCAGCAAAGGGAAGAAGGGCTGGAGGATAAGGTAGGACCAAAGTCTTAGGAAGGCCACAGTGTCTGCAGGGAGGAGGGAGACTGTAGATTGCCATAGCTGGTTCTACTCATTTTCTTCCAGAACTAATACAGTTCTATCCCATTCTGAACTCTCATCGCATAAAATTACCATCGTGTGGCTTGAAGGCCTCTGAGGATCCTTTGCACCCTGTAGTAAGAAGCCACAGAAACAACAGCTGAAGTCAACTGTGGTCTCTCAGCACTGAACTCCCAAGGAGCATTTCTGCACAAGGACTGACCAAGAACCCTCTTCCCTTGGCCTTCCTGTTTGCGTAGTTCAGCCAGCCCACACCGTTTCGGTGATTGGCTCCTGGACCTGTCTCTCCTATTACGTTTGTCATCTAGTAGGACTAAAGGTTGCCTTTAAGAGCTTCACATCTGGCTTTTCAGAGGTGATATTGGGCCTCTTACCTAGTCCTGGGTTTCTTAAAGGATTGATTACTTTCTATAGAAGGTGAGTCCCAAGTGTGCTCAGAAGTTTGCAGTGGGAATGCCTTATGGAAGGACCAATCCCTTGATGACAGAGAACAGTTTGAGGCCAGGCCAGCTTAGTACAAATTGAAATGGGTCCTGGCATCTGTTGGGAATGAGGCGGTAAGCTTTATTGCTCAGATTTTCACACAATCCCCTTCAGTCTCATTTTCATATTACTAACTTAGTATAGTGACTCCGCAGTTGGTCTCTCTCTCCTAAATTAAAAGAGTAAAAATTATTTTAGGTACCAGAAATCAAACTCAGGACCTTGCACTTGAGAGGTGGGCGCTTGTGCCACTGAGCTATAACCCAGCCTTAAAAAAGTAAAGTTAATGAGACAGGCTGTCCTCCAAAACTGGATGGCATTAGACATTCTAACAGCAGCACAGGGGGGTACCTGTGCAATTATAAAAACTAAAGTTTGTGTGTACATTCCTGATCCCTCTGCTAATGTCTCAATGCATAGTCAAGATGTTAGGTAACAGATCAATGATGTGTCAGATTCTAAAAATCCCTGGACCTCATCCTCTCTATGGGAAGCCATTTCCAGCTCCTCTTTGTGAAAGTCTTTGTTGACTATACTCATAATAATCCTGTTGATCTTATTATTTGGCCCATGCATAGTTAATTGTTTCTTTGGCTTTGTCTCCTAAGCTATACACCTAACCAAGATGAAAACGGCTGGTATCTCTCAAGGGCCTTTACATAGACCCTCTGCAGAGTATCTCTGACTGTAGATCAACAACTATGACTCCTTTCAGCCCAAAGAAGCCAGAGCGGTCATCGCCAGTTACTCCCTCATGGCAGTTAAGGTTACTTCTCCAGAGAGGGGAATGTTTTTTTTTTTTTGGTATCAGGAATTGAACTCATGACCTCAGGCTTGCCAGGGAAGTGCTTATGCCCCTGAAGTATATCCCTGGCCCAGAGAGGGGAATGTTATTGGCAGCTGAGTTAGATAGACATATAGGCAGTCAGATAGGACCAGGCCCTCAAAGGACCCAAAGACAAAATAAGGTATGTATGTGCTGTCTTTCAGACCTCAAGACAAAATACTAAACAAATGCACCCACACACCTCCCTAGGTATAAACGTCAGAGATTGATATTCTAAATAAGTAGCAACCACCTTGCAAATGCAGGAAGAGTCCCTAGCCCCGCCCCCCACAGCAAAGCCCCTGCACTGTGTTCGAGCCGCTGCGTATGTGACTCCCTTCTCCTTTTGATCTCAGTTCACTCAGTTTTACCTGAACAATTATACTTGTAATCTTTTCGGCTGACCAAAGTCTTGCCCACCGTGTAATTCGCAAGGTCTCCCTACCTTAGATCCCCCTCACCTCACGGTTTTGCTCTATAAAAGTCCCTAGGAAAGCCAGTCTTGGCTAACCCACTCGGGCCCACTTCTGTCCCTCTCTTGGACAGATGCTCTCTTTCCCTCAAGAAATATATTCTGCTCTTAACCTCCGTTGTTCCTAAAATTCATTCTTCAATTTTAGAGAACAGAAGCTTGGCCGAGATATTGTTCACGTTGGGAGTTTTTATTTTCCTGTATCATTTGCCTTGGGCTGACCTGGCCTCATAAAGGTTTCCGTCATGAACGTATTGGTTCTTCCATAGGACATTCCCCGGGGAACCTGAGGACACAGGGAAGCTTTGGAGAGCCAGTAGTAAAACTTTTAAACCAAGTATTAATCAGTTGGTGAGATTGACTTCATAGAAAAGAGACAGGTCCAGGAGCCAATCATGATAAAGGTGGGGGGTGCCTGAACTACCCAATGAGGTGGCCTCAGGGAGGAGGGCTCTTCCTCAATCCTCAGGCCTAAATGCTCCCTGCAAGTTCAGTTTTGAGAGCACGGAGCTGACCAGCCAACTGGATTCTGTGATTTCTTCTTGCTGTGGACTGCAAAAATCTTTGGAGACCCTCAAGCCACGCAATGGTAATTTTGTGGGACATGAGCTGGGGGTGGGATAGAATTCTGTGAGTTCTGGAAGGAAGCAGCCAAAAGAAGATGTAGCAATCTAGACCCTCCAAGCTCATTTCCGGAGAGGGAGGGCTTCCTACCACTTTGGTCCTGCCTTGATATCTGTCCCTTTTCCCTTTTGCTCAGGTCAATTTTCGTTCCCCTGCGTGCTGCCCTCACTGTGACACTGTAAGCACAGGGTTGCTTCTTGGGCAGCCTCGGCCAGATGGGTATCTCCACCACTTTGAGGCGCAGAGTGCTTTACGGGCAACCCTGGGTTTCATCCTCAAAATGACCAAAAAAATGACTTTTTGAATGACTTCTTTGAGATTTCTAGTCACAATGATGTTTCTGCACAAGCAGATCTTGTGATCTCACATTATGCAATGAGATCTGCAACCTCATAAGGAAAAGAGAATCGCTCCCAGGTTGCCAGGAAGCCTCCAAACTGAGTAGTCATACCAGCTATGCCAGGCTTGGTGGCGCACACCTGTAATTCCAGCACTTGGGAGGCTGAGGCAGGAGGATCCCTGTGGGTTAAGAGACCAGCCTGGGCTACAAAGTGAGCTCAAGGCCAGCTTGAACTGCATAGTGAGACTCTGTCTCAAAAAGACAGAAAAAAAGGTTACACCAGCTGTGACACATGGCTCAGTGTATTTAAAATAAGCCCTCCTTTTTTTTTTTCTTTTGGATGCAGCATTTATCTATGTGCCTAGCCTGGCCTCCATCTCCTGGCCATTCTCCTTCAGCCTGCAGTGTGCTGGGATCACAATCATAAGCCTGAAAACCCAGCTACAGCATCCACTCCAAATCCAGGCTCTCTGACACATTTTCTGTTTGCCTTTTTTTTCAGACAGGGTCTCACTGCAGTTCAGGCTGCCCTTCAACTCACTTTGTAGCCCAGGCTGGTCTAGAACTCACAGTGATCCTCCTGCCTGAGCCTCCTGCGTGCCAAAATTACAGGCGTGCACCACCACCCCGGCCTCTAACCTATTTTCTAAACATACAGGGTCTAAAGGTAATGGGTTTTAGTGAATAACGGCCTATTTTTACTTTAAATTTGTGGAAACTCAGGAGCTTAGTAGTTAGCAGCTGCAACTTTAGTAGAGAGGAATCTGCCCTTTTCGTGAGAGGAGAAATTTCACCACTGGTGCAAAGTCCTAGGTGTTTGTTTTCTCATTTTAATCGGAATGAAAACCACTAATTTTCGAGCTCAATTCAGGCCCTTTCCTGAGCTAATTGCCTTATTTTCCAACTACCTAAACTGTTCTTCTTAATTAGAGCTGGAAGTGAGGCTTTGCCTAGAGTTCAGAATGCAGAGACGTTTGCAGGGGATGATGCTGTGTTAGCTCGTGAGAGGCAAGTATTTCTGCTGAAAACAACTTCCTGAACGTGCTGCTTCTTCATCGCGCTCTGAGAAACACAGTGAACCTCAGGATCCACCAAGGTGTATAGATGTGATACATATATGAGGGGAAGGGGAAGTGGGTGGCTGTCTGAAGTAATTACTGTCGTCCTTGGATGCTGTGTCTAGACACTGAGTTAAAAATTGAAACACTGAAATGGAGTTTTTGTAGATCAACTAGGGCAGTAACTGTATATTCCCATTTATCCCCACAATTAAGATCCGCATGCATATGAAAGAATAAGAACAAAAGGACTTTTTGAATAAGAAGAACCAAGGGGATCAGATAGGAAATGGAAGGGCAGGGCTTTTGTGGGTGGCCCAATCAGCAACCAGAACAGTAAAGTACTTGGAAGTGAGCTTGATTTAGTGTGACAATGTTGGATGATTTTCTGTTGTCTTGGTGAGAGTAGGAACAGTGTCACAGGCCTGCAGGAAGGACGGACACTTAGTCATAAGTAAATATTTGGTCCGTGTCGAATGATGAGCTCAACTAATCACTTTTGAGGTAAGACAGGAAATTAGAGCACCAGTCTGGAAATATGCGGGGCATCAGAGCTGGAGTAGAACAGGAAAGAGTTTCTGTTGCACGCCGATGATTTCAAAGCATGTTTGATGTGTCTTTTTGTTCAGGAGTGAAGTAAAAAATTTTGCTCTTTCCTACATGTTCCAAAATATGAAAGAAAAACTTTTCTACCTGAAGGGGAAATCTGACTAATTTGCCCAAGGTGCTGAAACCTTTGGATACTGTTGCCATCGCCTTGATGACTGTGTTGACAGACGTGTGCTAATCTGTTAGTTATATGGTTGTCCTTTTTGGGGTGGGGCTGGCTCTTGTTCTATAGTTCAGGCTGGCCTTCAACACACTATGTAACCCAGGTGGTCCTTGACTTCTTCAAGAATCTCTTATCTCATCCGCTGGAGATGGAGGATTTCAGGCATGCACCACTATACCTGGGAAAGTTCTTGGTTCGTGTATTGATTGATTGATTGATTTTTGTTTGGGGGAATCAAACTCAGGGCATTGCGATTGTCAGACAGGTACTGTGCCCATTGGCTACATCGCTGGGCCACTGTATTTGTACTTTTTTTTTTCTTTCTGATACCAGAAATCGAAGGAATGACCTCAGGCTTGCCAGGCAAGCCGTTATGCCACTGAGCCATATCCCCAGCCCGTATTTGCACTTGAGTCACCAGGTTTTACCAAGATTTCAGGTTTGGGGAAAGTAAACCTCCCTGAGGCATGGCGATGCACACCTTTAATGGCAGGCTCTTGGGAGCCTTAGGAGTACTGAAATCACCAAGGCCACCCTGGCTAACTGAGCAAGACCTCTTTTCAATATGAAATTAATATTGTGGGTTTATGTCCACTCAGAATTAACTTCCCATGTCCTTGAGGCCCTTAGCTAAGTCTTCAAAATTAAGAGAAAATTTTGGCGTTTAAGTCTTACATTTAATTTGAAAATTTACTCACTGTTCGCACAAGTGGTACATGGCAGAATACAAAACCTGACTTGCTCATGTTGGGGGACAGCGGTAATGAGCCTCTGGTCTCTCAGAAACAGGCCACCGTGGATGAACAGCCAGGGATTACAGGGTACTGCGGTCAATAACGTACATGTTATATGTAGTGCTCCATTATGAATTTGGATTTCTGTTCTGTGAGATTCCTGAAGTACAGATCAAGGTATGTGTTTAAAGGATCTAACACTTGGCAATGATTGGGCATAATCCGGTGTATTTGTGTGCATTTTCAATCCATTCTGTCTTCAGTTACCTTTCGGTTGGTCTAGTCATTCTCCCTGCGAACTCACCTACTGAGTCATTCCTCGAAGTCTGCACACAGTCCCCTTTAGATCGTGAGCTTTCGCTAATTGTTCTCAGCTTGGCATGTTGTACTAACTTGCTTCTCCTAAGCAACTCAATCAGGAGAACGGCGTCACACTGTAGGGAAAGGTGAACACTACTCTTTGTTTTTTGGTTGTTTGTTTCCTTGAACTTTTTTTACTATTATTGTACTGATGCATCTCTCTCAGTTTATAGTATTTTATATATATCACCCAGACAGGCCAAAGACTGGGACTTTTCTACTGTGGGAGACGTTGCTGAGTATTTAGCATTAGGGTTAGGGTTAGGGATAGTCATAAAGAGTATTTCCGCAGTGTACATTTAAATGTCATCATAGCGGGGTTCGTAGCACACGCCTGTAATCCAGGCACTCGGGAGGCTGAGGTGGGAGGATCATTGTGACTTCGAGAGCAGCCTGGGCTACAAAGTGAGCTCAAGGCCGCCTGAACTGCACAGCAAGGCCCTGTCTTAAAAAAAGAAAGGTTTTGGCACCTTTGTTTTATCATGATAAAATTATTTTATTGCCCCAAATCTATGACCATGAGAAAGAGTATGACCAGCTCCAGAGCATGGAAAGTTTTTATTTTTTTTATTTTTATTTTTTTAAAAAAATAAAGTTCAAAAACATATTAACAAATAGACACCAATTAGCATAAAAAAAGTACAATCACAACTTATCTATAGACAAGGTGACATGGTCTCAACAGTGGTTATTGCTTTCTCCATTGATATCTTTGAAGTGTAAATATATGAACCCATATACAGACATGCAAAATTAGACAATTAATCCTCTCAACAACAGAAAAACACAAAAACCAAACATCCAAAGACAGAAAACAAAACAGGCAAACAACAACGATAACAACAGCAACAAAAAAACCACCAATAGTTGCTGATTTGCATATTGATATCTTCGAAGTGTGTGTTCAGGATAACACATACAGACATACAAGATTGATCAAATAGCCCGTCATCGATTATTCCTTAGCATTAAGTGATGTAATACAATAGTAGAACCATGTTAGCCCTCCTGCATATATGTATATTCATATATACATACATACATTTTTGTCTGTTTCTTTTCTCCTTTCCCTCGTCCCATCTGTTCTTTGTTTTAGAACAGATTTCCTTCATGACTCTTAGTTTATATTCCCACCCTCAGGTTCTTACACCAGTGATACAATGCGTTGCCTGCACATGTATCGCTGATTTATTTCACTTATGAGTATGGACTCCAGTTTTGACCACTTGCCTACAAATCCCCAAAACTGTCTTTCTTTATAGCCGAATAATATTCCATTATATAAAAATGCCACAATTTTTTAATCCAGTCTTCTGTGGATGGGCACTTGGGTTGCTTCCACATTTTAGCTATTACAAGTTGTGCTGCTATAAACATGGGTGCACATATATCAGAGGGATATAATGTTTTCAGATCTTCTGGGAAAATACCCAGAAGAGGAATAGCTGGTTTAAATGGAACCTCTAGACCTAGTTTGCAGAGAAATCTCCAAACGGCTCTCCACAGTGGTTGCACCAGTCTGCATTCCCACCAGCAGTGTAATAGAGTCCCTATTTCTCCACAGCCTCGCCAGCATCTGTTATTGGATGACTTTTTCATACT